>CM019706.1:28870786-28911467 GCA_009760885.1 Achatina immaculata | reverse complement strand
AAACATAATCCATGCTCATCACTACAAGACAGAAACTGCAGAATGCAACAAAAACTTCACTACAGCTTTGTGCTGGGACTAAGGCAATAGAAAATGTTCATGAACATAAAACCCTAGGACTCATCATTGATCAGCATTTAACTTGGAATTCTCACGTAAATAACCTAACAAATTTGATTGCACAGAAAGTTTACCAATTAGCCTAAATTAAACACTTTATCGACAAAGACACAAGAAAGATATACTACATATCACACATAGAAACACACTTAGATTACTGTTCCACAATCTGGGATGGATGCTCAGTCTCAAACACAAAAAGGCTCCACTCACTTCACAAGCGAGCATTAAATCTTATTTGTGACAAACACCCAGTACAGACTGTAGATCAACACAAACAACTTAAAATTCTACCCCTCAAGTATAGAGTCATTTTTAACAAATTTAAGTTTGTTCACAGAGTTCTGTCGCACAATGCTCCGCCTTACTTGTGGTCACTGTTTACGTATAACACTAAATATAGCCAGCGTTTAAAAAACTGTCTTCTTCCTAAATCCAGGATTGATCTGTACAAGAAAAGCCTTGCATACTCTGCAGTACAGCTCTGGAACACCCTCCCCTACCATTTAAAATCCATTGGTAATACTTCATCCTTTAACTCAAACCTGTTTCATTATTTACTTGCTTGTAATTATATGCCTCCATAAAATAATCAGCACTCTCTCAACACGTGACTCGCCAACCATAAAGTACTAAAGTGACATAGTTAGAAAAGCAACTTATTAGATATTGTTAGAAATGATTTTAATGTTTGTTAAAAACATATGTTAGAAGATCTGTATTTACAATGTATTTTTGTTTATGTATATGTCTGCGTGTGTATGTGTGCATGATTGCTATTTTATTAGGTTAATTACTTCTTCTCTTTTACTTTAAATGTAGTAGTTAAATCTTACACTCTTTTGATATGTTTTTTTTCCTCATGTAATTTGTATATTTGTACTAAATCAAGTGTGTGAGAAGAATGAAAGATGGAGTGATGAAGGGCAGAATGTAAGACGGGCCTGCGTGCCCAATTCTTTACCCTTTAAAAATAAAGATCATTCATTCATTCATTATGTCTATCTGTCTGTCTGCTTGTCTGTCTGTCTATCTGTTTGTCTGTCTGTTTGTTTCCCACTTTCTAGTGTAAAATATAAAGAGTTAAGAGTTGGAGAAAAAGGAAGACTGAGTGTAAATATCCAGAGAAAGAGACAGAAAAAATGAAATCCAGGAAACATCTGAAACAATTCTGAAATTCTAGAGCACAGCAAAGCTTGAAGGAGTTCCTGCCATTACAAGTAGCAGGTTTTAAATTGAGAGTGTGTTAGAAATTATTCTTTGTTTGTCTGTTCCTTAGTTTTGCCTCTTCTTCTACTTCTTTTCCTCCTTCTCTTTCACATCTCCTTCTCCTCCTCCTCTTTCACTTTTTCTTCTTTTTCTTTTTTATTTCTCAGCCTCCTTCTTCTTTTTATGTTCCTTCTTCGTCTCCTCCTCCTCATCCTTCTTCTTCTTATGTTCCTTCTTCGTCTCCTCCTCCTCATCCTTCTGATTCTTATGTTCCTTCTTCGTCTCCTCCTCCTTCTTCTTCTTATGTTCCATCTTCATCTCCTCCTCCTTCTTCTTCTTGTGTTCCATCTTCGTCTCCTCCTCCTTCTTTTTGTGTTCCATCTTCGTCTCCTCCTCCTTCTTCTTCTTATGTTCTTCGTATTCTCCTCCTCATCCTTCTTCTTATTTTCTTTCTTCGTTTCCTCCTCATTCTTCTTCTTCTTCTTATGTTTCTTCTCCTCCTCCTCCTTCTTCTTTTTCCTCCTCATCCTTCTCGTTCTCATTATGTTTCTTCTTTTCCTTCTCCTTCTTCTTATATTTCTTTTTCTCCTTCTCATTCTTCTTATGTTTCTTCCTTTTCTTCTCTTTCTTCTTATATTTCTTTTTCTCCTCCTCATTCTTCTTATGTTTCTTCCTTTCCTTGTCCTTCTTCTTATGTTTCTTCCTTTCTTTCTCCTTCTTTTTATATTTCTTTTTCTCCTCCTCATTCTTCTTATGTTTCTTCCTTTCTTTCTCCTTCTTCTTATGGTTCTTTCTTTCCTTCTCCTTCTTCGTATGTTTCTTCCTTTCCTTCTCCATTCTTCTTCTTCTTATGTTTCTTTTTCTCCTCCTCATTCTTCTTATGTTTCTTCTTTTCCTTCTCCTTCTTCTTATGTTTCTTCCTTTCCTTCTTCTTCTTCTTATGTTTCTTTTTCTCCTCCTTCTACTTATGTTTCTTCCTTTCTTTTTCCTTCTTCTTATGTTTCTTTTTCTCCTCCTCCTTCTTATGTTTCTTCCTTTCCTTCTCCTTCTTCTTATGTTTCTTCCTTTCCTTCTTCTTCTTCTTCTTATGTTTCTTTTTCTCCTCCTCCTTCTTCTTATGTTTCTTCCTTTCCTTCTCCTCTCTTCTTATGTTTTTTTTCTTTCTTCCTCCTTCTTCTTATGTTTCCTTTTCTCCTCCTATTTCTTCTTATGTTTCTTCTTTTCCTTCTTCTTCTTCTTATGTTCCTTTTTCTCCTCCTATTTCCTCTTATGTTTCTTCTTTTCCTTCTCCTTCTTCTTATATCTCTTATTTGTCTCCTTCTCCTCTTCCTCCTCATCCTCCTCTTCCTCCTTCTTCTTCTTCTTCTTCTTGTGTTTCTTCTTCGCCACCTCCTCCTCTTCCTTCTTCTTCTTTCTTCTTTTTCTTCTTCTTCTTCTAAATGTTTCTTCTGTGTCTCTTCTTCTTCCTACTCCTCTTCTTCCTACTCCTCTTCTTCCTTCTTCTTATGTTTCTTATTCGACTCCTGCTATTCCTTCTTCCCTTCTTCTAATGTTTCTTCTTCGGTCCTCCTCCTCCTCCTCCTCCTTCTTCTTCTTCTTCTTCTTCTTCTTCTTCTCCTCCTTCTTCTTCTTCTCCTTCTTCTTCTACTGTTTCTTATTCGCCTCCTATTTTTTCTTCTTAAATTTCTTTTTTGCTTTATCTTTCTTCTTATGTTTCTTCTTCGCCTCTTCCTCATCTTCCTCCTCCTCTTCTTTCTTCTTCTTCTTCTTCTTCTTCTTCTTCTGCTTCTACTTCTCTGTGATTGGAGCAAAAAATTCTACCAACATAAAAGCAATTTCATGCTTCAGTTGAGAATTCATTTCTGAACATTCACAGCCGAACTGAACAGCTGGATTCTTCTCCGTGGCTTTTTCCCCGCATGATGTGTTTTGTTGGATTGTTCAGGTGTGGAATCTTGACATTTATATTCTCTCTTCTGTTGATCTTTCTCTGTCTCTGAGAAAACAATTAAGTTATTTTAGAATCCTGCTTTTGCCTTAGTGTTTATTTGGAAAATGTCTGCCGCTGCGTTCAAAGCTTAAAGTGGGATGAGTTTTTCAAATGTTTCGGCTTGTTCGAGATATAACACTCTCCTGGAGATGGGGAAGTATTGTAGAGGAAGGCGAAGCACATAAGAGTATTGAGATTCAAAGCACACACAAAGATTTAGGGAGAATGACAGATAATTTATAACTAGAAGATTCTATGAAGGATTTCCATTAAATAAAGAAAAACTGAAGAAGTAGAAGGGAGGTAGTTTACACATTTCCCAGCAACTAACGCTTAACCTTTTCCTATCATATGTCATGAACAAAGCATGATGTGTTTCAATGATCGACCATACAACACTGTGCTCTGTTTCTTTACTGTACGACAGTCTTGTTGTTTCCTGTTTGTAAAAAAAATCATGTCCTATGTCAAAGAGTTTATGAGAGAACTTGTTCATTTCAAGAATAAAATTTTTTTTTTTAAACATATGTAAGAAATAAGTTACAGAGATTGATGATGTCAAAGGAGTCCTTAAAACTTAGGTATAATTATAGCATAAAGGACGCTTGGCATGCGTCGGCCATGTGCTCTGAAAAAGAGTCGCCGGTCAAAGACCTTCCTACGGACACCCGACAGAAAGAGCAGTCGAACAGAAACACGACAAGGAAGTAGTAGACAAGCTGAGGTGAAAAGTATGCAGGGCAGTTGAGGCACCATACAAACGTTGGCTGCAGACCATGAGAAGTGGTAAGAATTTGTTTGTGGCCCGCAAAACGCATCGGGCAGTAGGATGGTTGTGTTCAAATTTGAAACCACAGTATAAGCTCAACACGTGCATCACGTCACTTCCAGCAATAGCGTGGCGGGTGTATTTATTATAAAGTTGTTTCTGTTAACTTGTTACGATTTTGCTTAGGAGAAAAGAATTTAAACAAAAAAAAAATATATATATATAGGGTGTGAAAACGCCTGATAAGGTAATCAGCGAGCCATAGCTGATATGTCAGCGTCAGGGTTAGCGACCCATAGCTGACCAAGACCCTGTCTCATCTTTCTGTGGTACCCCCCAGTAACAGGCATAGCCTGGCTAACGAGGCAGGGATCGCCATAGTCCCCATGGTGGTGGAGTCTGCTATAGAAGCATTGAACACCCCCTGCTTTTTAGCTGTACTCCAGGACTGAAAAAGTAGCCGCCATAATCCGCTTCCACTCAGATACGATGCTGTGCCTCAACATCTCTACAGCATCGGCTGTAATGAACCATAGCTCGCAATTACAGGGAGTTCGTACAAATACAAGTACACAAGTGTTTGTGTGTGTGGTCGTGGTATAAAGCATAGTTCGAATTTTTAAATGGAAAATAACCTCAGCGCTATACATGTTTCTGTTAAAAAAAAGGGTGAAATGAAACTCAGAAAAGTGAGTGTTTTTATTATTACTGACAATCATATTTAGTTTTAAAAATTACGCCGGTTAGATGCCCGCCATTACATTTGTTACATTCAGCCAGGCGTCTGGAAAATTCGTGCATAACATCATTTAACATGTTCAAAGGGATATTTTGAATACAGTGTCGGATTCGATCTTTTAGGTCTACAACTGAATGTGGTCGACTAGCATACACCGTGTTCTTGAGATACCCCCACAAAAAGAAGTCTGCGGCCGATAAATCCGGTGACCTTGCTGGCCAATGAATATCCCCAAATCTGGAAATAAGGCGATTGGGAAATGCTTGTCGCAGCATGGACATGGACTGGACGGGCTGTATGGGCTGTTGCTCCATCTTGTTGAAACCATATTAGTCTCTTATTTCTATTGGCCAACTCTGGAATTAAGTATTCAGTTAGCATCTAAAGATCACTGTTAACAGTAAGAGGGTGCCCGTCTGCGTTCAAAGCTTAAAGTGGGATGAGTTTTTCAAATGTTTCGGCTTGTTCGAGATATAACACTCTCCTGGAGATGGGGAAGTATTGTAGAGGAAGGCGAAACACACAAGAGTATTGAGATTCAAAGCACAGACAAAGATTTAGGGAGAATGACAGATAATTTATAACTAGAAGATTCTATGAAGGATTTCCATTAAATAAAGAAAAACTGAAGAAGTAGAAGGGAGGTAGTTTACACGTTTCCCAGCAACTAACGCTTAACATTTTCCTATCATATGTCATGAACAAAGCATGATGTGTTTCAATGACCGACCATACAACACTGTGCTCTGTTACTTTACTGTACGACAGTCTTGTTGTTTCCTGTTTGTAAAAAAAATCATGTCCTATGTCAAAGAGCTTATGAGAGAACTTGTTCATTTCAAGAATAAAATTATTTTTTTTAAACATATGTAAGAAATAAGTTACAGAGACTGATGATGTCAAAGGAGTCCTTAAAACTTAGGTATAATTATAGCATAAAGGACGCTTGGCATGCGTCGGCCATGTGCTCTGAAAAAGAGTCGCCGGTCAAAGACCTTCCTACGGACACCCCACAGAAAGAGCAGTCGAACAGAAACACGACAAGGAAGTAGTAGACAAGCTGAGGTGAAAAGTATGCAGGGCAGTTGAGGCACCATACAAAAGTTGGTTGCAGACTATGAGATGTGGTAAGAATTTGTTTGTGGCCCGCAAAACGCATCGGGCAGTAGGATGGTTGTGTTCAAATTTGAAACCACAGCATAAGCTCAACACGTGCATCACGTCACTTCCGGCAATAGCGTGGCGGGTGTATTTATTATAAAGTTGTTTCTGTTAACTTGTTACGATTTTGCTTAGGAGAAAAGAATTTAAACAAACAAAAAATATATATATAGGGTGTGAAAACGCCTGATAAGGTAATCAGCGACCCATAGCTGATATGTCAGCGTCAGGGTTAGCGACCCATAGCTGACCAAGACCCTGTCTCATCTTTCTGTGGTACCCCCCAGTAACAGGCATAGCCTGGCTAACGAGGCAGGGATCGCCATAGTCCCCTGGTAGTGGAGTCTGCTATAGAAGCATTGAACACCCCCTGCTTTTTAGCTGTACTCCAGGACTGAAAAAGTAGCCGCCATAATCCGCTTCCACTCAGATACGATGCTGTGCCTCAACATCTCTACAGCATCGGCTGTAATGAACCACAGCTCGCAATTACAGGGAGTTCGTACAAATACAAGTACACAAGTGTTTGTGTGTGTGGTCGTGGTATAAAGCATAGTTCGAATTTTTAAATGGAAAATAACCTCAGCGCTATACATGTTTCTGTTAAAAAAAAGGGTGAAATGAAACTCAGAAAAGTGAGTGTTTTTATTATTACTGACAATCATATTTAGTTTTAAAAATTACGCCGGTTAGATGCCCGCCATTACATTTGTTACATTCAGCCAGGCGTCTGGAAAATTCGTGCATAACATCATTTAACATGTTCAAAGGGATATTTTGAATACAGTGTCGGATTCGATCTTTTAGGTCTACAACTGAATGTGGTCGACTAGCATACACCGTGTTCTTGAGATACCCCCACAAAAAGAAGTCTGCGGCCGATAAATCCGGTGACCTTGCTGGCCAATGAATATCCCCAAATCTGGAAATAAGGCGATTGGGAAATGCTTGTCGCAGCATGGACATGGACTGGACGGGCTGTATGGGCTGTTGCTCCATCTTGTTGAAACCATATTAGTCTCTTATTTCTATTGGCCAACTCTGGAATTAAGTATTCAGTTAGCATCTAAAGATCACTGTTAACAGTAAGAGGGTGCCCGTCTTCGTCTTCAAAAAATATGGGCCAGTAACGCCGAATGATACAACACCACACTACACTGTCACTCGTTCACTATGGAGGGGTTTCTCATGCAGTAATTGTGGATTTTCAGCTGACCAGTATTTGAAACTCTGCTTGTTCACACTTCCTGACAAATCAAAATCTGCTTCATCACATGATGATTATGAGGTTACTGAGCAAATTCGGATTTCCTTCAATGCGTGCTAGAAAATAGGTAGCAAAGTCAAGTCTGTTAAATTTATCCAGATTATTCAGTCGCTGCACAACTTGCAACGTGTAAGGGTGGAAATACAGACGATTATGAATGATGCGACGTAGCTAGCGATCCGACATAGCAAGTGCCAAAGCGTGGCTAACAGCTGATCGCTGAGGGCTACGAAGCAATGCGTTGAGGACTTCTTGAATTCGTTCATGTGTCTGTTGAGTTCTTGAACGAACAGTAGACTTGTTATTAGGGCAGTTAGCGGTTTCCTGAAATTTTTTGACCCACTTCAGAATATGTTCTCTGACCGGGAACATTATCAGATGCAACTCAAAATGGCGACGAAACTTTCGTTGTACAGTAATAGACGATTCTCCACTTTTAAAATCCGTTTCAACGGTGAATGCGCGATATTGTGTTTGCCAAAAAGCCATTGTTAAAAGTTTCCGTTTTTTGCTTCATCTCTGATGTCATAGTTTTTTCACATATATTCAGCTTCTGCACACTACGTCAGTTAAATCCAGCTATGCTTTATACCGGACTCATATATACATATATACACACATATATATAATCCAAGCCAAATATCATATCTTCAATTCTTAATGGGAAGATGGCATATCCCCTAATGATCTGGGGAGCTGTATAGTTCTTTTTCTATCTATACAAGGGAATTTCTTGAATCTGAACCGCATCTCAAGTTTAAGTAAAACACTTTTAACCTCGGACATTTTTTTTTTGTTCGCTCTCTTAACAATCTGCGCGAGTTCTTATCATGGGCCATTTGTCAGAGCTGAACAATCTCTTTGGCTGTTTTCCCATTTTCTGCGAGCAGGGGAAACAATCTTTCATCTGAGCACTGTAAACGTTCTCAACACTTAACTTAAAAAATACAGGGGGGGGGGGTTAAGCAAACCCAGATGTTATACAACAGTAGCACGTAAATGTGATAAGAAGTTCAGCTCCGTATTTCAAATTTAAGACATTTAGATATTAAAGAATAAGAAAAGGTTGTTTAAAAAAAAACAGTCAATATTTATGACAGGTCCCTTTTTCTGGCACAGTAGATAAAGATGAAAATACTCAAACATAAAGCTCAAAGACTCATTTATTTGTCATTCAGTCAAAGATATATAGAGATTACAGATGGAGGATAAATCAGTAACAACTGGACGTTAAAGAGAGGAGAAATGTTACAGAAATGATAATTAGTGTCGAACAAGAGAAAAGAGACATTTGAAAGTATAGAGGAATAGGGTGCCGAAGGTAAAAAAGGTGATAGTTGAGACTCTGTGACAGGAAGTAAGATTTCTGTGTCAGACAGCTGAGATTTTGTGAAGCTTTAGCATTAGCTTAAGATAAGAAGTGTCGGATCATAGTAACGTTTCTCAACCTTATGTATCCTGGTGGAACAAGATTTAGATTTCAGAAAACCTTTTTCTATATAAATTAGACATAGAATTTTCTCTAGAACTTAGTTTGTCACCAAATTGTGGGTATAACTCTCTCTCACTCTGTATATATATATATATATATATATATATATATATATATATATATCATCAGATGCCGTGCTGGCCGACTGGCGTTGGCTATTATGCTTCTCCAGAGTACACGATCCTTCATGTAGGCCATCAGCTCAGTTGATGATCTCCTTTCACACCATCTCGTCAGACTGTCCAGTATCATTTCTCTTAGTCTTCCACTTGCTCTTCTTCCCTCTATTTTTCCTGTTGTTATAATATTTTCAATGCCCCCTCTCCTCACTGCATGTCCTATGAAAGTACATTGTCTCTCTCTTATCTTTTTGACAAGGTTTTTTGTCTCTCCAGCTCTTCTCATACATTCTTCATTAGTTATTTTTGCTGTCCAGGGGATTCGCAACATTCTTCTAATAAACCACATTTCTGCTGCTTCCAATGACTTTTTTGCAGACCTGCCTATTGTCCATGATTCACTTCCATATAACAAGATAGGTTCAGTATAGCATTTTAGGACTCGTTTTCTAACATTTATTGATAAGGATGTGTTGCATAATGTTTCTCATTCTCTGAAATGCAGTCTTTGCTTGGCCTATTTTGTTCTTAATTTCTGTTTTACTTTTCCCATGTGAAGTTATTACTGCTCCAGTGTATTTAAATTTATGCACCTGATTTAGAATAGTTCCATTTAAATTTATACTGCATGTTGATGGATTCTGTTTCTTAGATATAACCATGGTCTCTATCTTTTTGATGTTCAAAGTAAGGGCTTTCTGTTCACTTTCTTTGGCGACTTTATCCAAGAGATTTTGCAGGTCTTGTTGGTTCTCAGCTATCAGTACTATGTCGTCAGCATACCGAAGGTTGTTAATAGTGTATCCTACTTTTTTATACCTTGTTCTGTGATGATCATTCTTAGAATATTCTCGTTATACAGAGAAAACAGGTCTGGAGATAGCACACATCCTTGTCGCACTCTCTGTTTTATTGGTTGATAGGTTCTAGTTTTATTTTCAGCTCGAATCGCTGCTTCTTGCTGCCAGTATAGATGTTTTACAATCCTCAGGTCTTTGCCGTCCATGTTTATGTCTTCAAGCATTTTAATAATGTCATTATGTTTCACTTTGTCGAATGCCTTGATGCAATCAATGAAGCATCTTTCTGTACTTCTAAAGCTCTTTCTGTTAGTGTTCGTAAGACATAAATGGCATTGTGTGTTCCCTTTCCTTCAACAAATCCGAAACGTTCATCGGCTATTTCCATTTGTATCTTTTTCCTTGTTCTTCTCATAATAATTCTCAGAAGTAGCTTTGTTATGTGACATGAGAGGCTGATAGTCCGGTGGTCATCACATTCCTTTGCACTGTTTTCTTTGGTAGTGTTATAAACGTAGATTTAAGCAAATCACTGTGCATATAACCACTGTTGTAAATGTCATTCAGTAACTTGGTTATTATTTTTATTCCTGTCTGCTCTAGTGCCTCTATTTCTTCTATTGTTATATTATCAAGCCCAGTCGCTTTTCCTTTCTTCATGTGTTTGATGGCATCTATGATTTCATCTTCAAGTATTGATCGTCCATCACAGTTTTCAGTATCTGGTGTTATTTTTGGTCTTCCTCCGCCATATATAGCTCACTTATGTACTCTGTCCACCTGTCCACAATGTCTTCTTTTCCCATTAACATTTTACCTTCTTTCGATTTCAGGCATCCTGTGGTATATTTTGTTTTCCTGCCTGTGAGTTCAATAATTCGTTTGTGAATGTTTTTGCTGTCTCTGTTATGGGAGTCCTCTATCTGTCTGCACTGCTCATTTAACCACACTTCCTTTGCTTCTCTGCATTTGCGTCTTATTTCTTTATTTATCTTGCTATATTTTTCTTGGTTATTTTTAGTCATCCTTTCCTTGCCCATCAGTCCCAAGATGTCATCTGTCATCCTTTTATTCTTGGGGGCTTGTGTTTTGGTGGTATTATCTATATAATTTGTTTGGTGGATAGAATGCCTCAACATTGTCCATTGTTCGCCTATACTATATATACAACGCTTCATTTGCACCTCCTGACACTTTCTAAAGGTGTGAAGTGTTAGGTCCTTCATGCTTCTAGGCCACTACAGCATTGTTCGCCTGGGAGGGGGGGGGGTGGGTGGGGGATCCAGCGCCTGCTCTCGCTTGCGCCAGGGATTTCTTGAAACTGGGTTGGTCCCTGGTAGCGATCCATCCGAAAAGATTTGTCCTAAATGCTGAATAAAACCAGGGACCTTCAGATTGGCAGGTACCCCCCCTCCCCCACCCACCACTTCCCAATCCGTTTTGATCCACTACAGGCTTTGTAGAGCCCTGCGGGTCCACCATTAAAACAGGAACAATCCTCGAAGGCCCCGGGGAGATCTAATAGCTGGGCTCCTCCCCCCCCCCCACCACCCCCCCAACCATCACCAACCTCCAGTCAGAGGTAGATATAATAATTCAACAAAAACTGGTGGTTCTCTCCTTGAGAAAAGCTATTTCTGTTTATATACGCGTGTACGTTTATGGCACTTGGGTTAATAATCTGCTGGTAATGAGTTCAAGTCCCATCAGTGGGACATTTTTTCTGGTACACGCCAAAAAAAAAAATGTCCCCAGGGTCCACCCAGCCTCTAAAAATGGGTACCAGAGAAATCTGAGAAGGTAAATGCGGCCAGACGTGATACTGACCACATCAGACTTTCACGTGCCGAAGGTCATGGGACACATAGGCCTAACATTGTATCCCCAGCAGGCCTTAATGGCATGGAAATGGGAATTTTAGCATTTTACCATTTGTACGCTCATGGAATATATACTCGTATATTTATATATATGTAATATTTTCATCCCTCTCATAAAACCAAGTTTTAGAAGCTCTGCTCTACAGAGTTCAAATAATCTTCAGAAAACAACAACAACAGCAACAACAACAACAACAACAACAGGAAATCAGAAGAGGCAGTCGCACAGGACAAGACAACCATCTACGACACAAGTTCCTGCCACAGCTAGAAACATTTAGAAATGAAACGTCTACAGCGACGACAGGATTTCGACAGAACCCGGAAGAAGGACAGCGTAGAAATACAAGCCGCCATAACAGCGGTGATGTAACGTTCAGAGGAAAAGAAAATAGTTCCCTCTGCATTATTTACGATTGATAAAAAAAATTTCGTTTTAAGTTTCTTGCTCTCTCTCTCTCGTGTTTGCTTAGCTTTAAAAAAAATGGAGCAGTGAAACACTGGCTTCATTTCAGATGACAGCTCCTTATGGCGTCGAGTCAACAGGTAAAATCTCTTAAAACAATTTAAACTTTTTAGCAGCAGTGTTTTCCCTGCGTCATTTCCTAGTAAAGGTAGTTTCAGGTAAGATTAAAGCCCTTCAGGTGAAATACGTCGACAGGAGAGGTGTAAAGTTAGAAGAGGATATACGGAGCAGTTCTTAGACAGACAGACAGACAGAGACGGACAGACAGGCAGAGACAGACACACAGGCAGAGACAGACAGACAGATTGACTGGTTGATTGATTGATTGATCTTTATTTCACCCAGGCCCGTCTGACATTCTTCCCTTTATCATACATCTTTCACTCTGTTCCAGACATTCTCCAAATATGCTGCTCATATAACACACATACTTAACAATAAAGTAACTACATACATATAAAGATGACTAACTACTCTCTCTCTCTCTCTCTCTCTCTCTAAACCTTAAGTGCCCAGAGCACATGGGGCTTCTGCAAGAGTTTTCCACAAATGTCAGTCCTTTTCCTTTTTTTCTGCTCTTGCCCAGGTGAGCCCTCTATTGCTCAACATCCTTTCTGTTGTTCTTCTCCCTGTCTCTTTTGGTCTACCATTACTTCTGTTCCCCTGTGGTGACCATCTTAGTGTTATTTTTGGTAGTGAGTTGTCAGCCATTCGGAGCACATGTCCCAACCATCACCAGCGTCTTTCCTCAGTAATTGCTGTCAGAGGCTTTATGTGCATTTCTGCCAACAAGATGTTACGAGACTAACTACGTACACATATAGATGACTATCTACTAAACAAAAACTTCAGTAATATTCAGAATAAAACAATTAACTGAATTCGGTATCTTTAAGAGCAGTCTAAAATAACTTTTCAGTTATATGACTCATGGAGGCATGTAGTCGACATCAAATAGATATTGGAAAAGTTTGTAGTTGTAGGAAGGAGTATAGTTTAAATTTTTTCTACAGGATGGGAGGGTATTCCAGTAAGTAAAGCTTTTCTACTAAAGATCAAGTCTAGGATCATAGAAGACATATGTTGTTCACGCGTTGGCTGTACTTTGGGCTAAATTTAAACAGGTTTCATAGATAAGGCGGAGCATGCTGTACTAACTTGGCTTTATTGAAGAGGAACCTATTCTTAGGAGGCAGTATTTTGATACATTTGTGCTGGTTAGTTGTTTGTGCTTGATCTTTGTCACTAATAAGATTTACTGCTCGGTTTTGAAGTGAGTAAAGCCTATTTGTATTTGACACTGAGCAACCATCCCAGATTGAGCAATAGTCTAAATGTGTTTGTATATGTGATATTTAGTATGTCTTCTTTGTGTCTTGATCGATGAAGTGTTTAATTTGGCTAACTGGTATACTTTTTTGCGCGATGAGTTTTGTTAGACATTGCACATGAGAATTCCAGGCCACATGTTGGTCAATAGTCAGACCTAGTGTGTTGTGCTCGCTGAAGTTTTCTATCTGTGTTGTTTCTGTACAGAACCGATCAGCTTTTGTCGCGTTTCGCAGTTTCTGTCTTGTTGTTATGAGCATTGATTTTGTTTTATCAGTATTTATAATCATGTCATTACTGTTGCTCCGTTTAATTAGATGGCAAGCAGGCAGGAGAGGTGCACATTTAGAAGAAGATATTCGGAGCAGTTCTTAGAAAGATAGACAGATAGATAGAGACAAATAGAGACAGACAGACAGAGAAACAGACAGAGGCTGGCAAGAGAGCTGCAAAGTTAGAAGAGGATGTACGGAGCAGGTATTAGACAGGCAGGCAGACAAACAGACAGACAGACAGACAGACAGACAGACATACATACAGACCGACAGATAGACAGTCAGACAGACAAACAGACAGACAGATAGATAGATAGACAGACAGACAGACAGACAGACAGACAGATAGATAGATAGATAGATAGATATATAGATAGATAGATAGATAGATAGATAGATAGATAGATAGATAGATAGATAGATAGATAGATAGATAGATAGATAGATAGATAGATAGATAGATAGATAGATAGATAGATACTGCTGAAACAAATGATCTTTCTATCATACCTAGGGGTGAGTGGGGTAGGGAAACCAGTGAGCCCACTACAGTTAAGTATAAAAGAGCCAAAATGAACATGCCGTTTGTGTTCCTTTAGTGGGGGAAGGGAAGTGAGTTGGAGGGGGGGTTAGTAGGTTGAAGATTTAACCACAAAAATGTAGTATAATTGCTACATTATCCTGTAGTTTAAAAAATGTTATAAGAAAATGAAACTAATGCGTGAATCTCTAGCTTTTTTAGAGAGATTTATCTCCTGATGTTTTTTTTTCAGACTTCTACAGAACAAATATTTTGGACTGTTATATAAAACTTACAGTTTTTTACGCAACATATGTTCAAGTTTATTTCGAATTTTTAATGTCTTTCTGCTCTACAAAATTTCTTTTAACGTCAAAAGAAAGGACTTTACATATAAATTTCACGTTTCCGGTAAGAAATTATGTCAGTTTTAGAAGAAAGTTGGCAGTAATTCATGTGTCAAGTCTTTTGTTTCTGATACAGGTTGTTTGAACTTTTCTGTCTCTTTTATTAAACACCTGCTGTTTTCTCTCATTCTTGTTACACTCTTGCCATTTTCTGTCATTCTTGTTACACTCTTGCCGTTTTCTGTCATTCTTGTTACACTCTTGCCATTTTCTGTCATTCTTGTTACACTCTTGCCATTTTCTGTCATTCTTGTTACACTCTTGCCATTTTCTGTCATTCTTGTTACACTCTTGCCATTTTCTGTCATTCTTGTTACACTCTTGACATTTTCTGTCATTCTTGTTACACTCTTGCCATTTTCTGTCATTCTTGTTACACTCTTGCCATTTTCTGTCATTCTTGTTACACTCTTGCCATCTTCTGTCATTCTTGTTACACTCTTGCCATTTTCTGTCATTCTTGTTACACTCTTGCCATTTTCTGTCATTCTTGTTACAATCTTGCCATTTTCTGTCATTCTTGTTACATGCTGTTGATAACGTGTTACCAGGTGTAAAAGAAAACGAGGCTGGGTAATGTTGCTGCTGTTGAAGATGATCCACTCATCAGAGCTGTAGAGTCGGAGTCGTAGTTGTGGAGGTGAACAGAAAACTCCTTATCACTTCCCAACATTACGCCCATCACGTTCAGTGCAGGACCGCCACTTCTTTACTTCCACCTAGATTGCTTAAGAAAACGACTCGTATGGTTGACCTTGCAGCCATCTATGCACGGCCTGGTTAATTTATTTGTCGATGCTGGACTTCTTTGGATACCCCGGGAAGGTGACGGATAGCCAGATAAAGAGAATTATAGCTGTGGCCTAAATCAGTAAGAGACATGCCCTGGACACTAGGCTTTGTTCTCGCTGTTTGCCAAACACATCTCTCGGAATCTGTGACTCTTTCTTTTTGGGCATAATAAAAACGCTGCAGAGCCTGCAACTCTCAGAACGTTCAGGAATTTGAGACAGATTGTGAAAAAAAGTGGAAAGTTTTAATTTTCCTCAGTCTATTTAAATTCAAGTTTTAATTTTTCCCAGTCTATTTAAATTCGAGTTTTAGTTTTCCTCATTCTACTTAAATTCAAGTTCTAATTTTCCTCACTCTATTTAAATTCAAGTTCTAATTTTCCTAGTCCATTTAAATTCGAATCTCTGTAAATCTCTCTCTCTAACATAGTCTAATATAGTCTAATATAGTCAAATCAGATCAAACCATCACTAGAGAGAGTACAACTTTGGGATTCAAGTCCACCCAAGACCTACAGCGGGCGGTGGCGAGCTGTCAGACATGGAAAGATATGATTTCCGCCCTAAAGGAATGTCAGTCACTCAATTTAAACTTAAGTTCTAATTTTCCTAGTCTATTTAAATTCAAGTTCTAATTTCCCTACTCTCTTTAAACCCAAGTTCTAATTTTCCTAGTCTATTTAAATTCAAGTTCTAATTTTCCTCAGTCTGTTTAAATTCGTATGTATCATCCCTAGCAAACAGTACGGAGCACATCCTGCATGAAGTGTAACAAATTACAATGACCAGGCCATATAGAAAGAATGTGAGCCAGTGGTTAGACCGTGTATTCAATATATACAGAAACAAGAAAGGGAAAGACCAGGAGAGAGACCAAGGCTAAGAATGAGAAACTGTGCCACATCACGTCTAGCACAGACTTTGCCTGTTCCTTTCTTTGTCTGTTCTTTTCCTTGTCTGTTCCTTTCTTTGTCTGTTCCTTTCTTTGTCTGCTCCTTTCTTTGTCTGTTCCTTTCTTTATCTGTTCCTTTCCTTGTCTGTTCCTTTCTTTGTCTGTTCTTTTCCTTGTCTGTTCCTTTCTTTGTCTGTTCCTTTCTTTGTCTGCTCCTTTCTTTGTCTGTTCCTTTCCTTGTCTGTTCCTTTCTTTGTCTGTTCCTTTCTTTGTCTGTTCCTTTCTTTGTCTGTTCCTTTCTTTTTCTGTTCCTTTCTTTGTTTGTTCCTTTCCTTGTATTGTGTTCTCTTTTTCGTTCAGTTTGTCCAGTCTTCATATATTTGTGTCTGGATCTAGGTTATGAGATAGACTATATCGTGCTGAGGTTGTCCTGATTTAAGACATGCTGTCTTTTATCGTATATCAAAACAATTTTCTCTAAATGACATACCAACAAATATTATAAGAGAAAAGAAAGTAAAGGTATCTCTTTGATAAGTCACAGAGGCATATAGAGGAAATAGTATTTAGTGACCAAGTAATCTTTTCTTTTTAATGACCCGTCTGAGATGGTCAGAATCAGGCCCGTTTGCTTTCCCTTCCTCCGCGCTTGGGGGAGTCGTGAGGCCATTTTTAAAGGTGGTCTGACTTTGGTGTCTCGGGGACTGAACTCCAGATCTTCGCCATGAAAGGCAAGTTCACAAATTACTTCACTACTAGGGCTCACATACCAAAACAAGTTGGCTTGCGAAGGTCACGTTAGGTTGCCTTGTAATGATCAAGTCAAACTATGTAGTAATAATACACCAGTACAAGCTGAATCTTTTTTTTACATATGAGAAAAGGCTGGATGTAATAATACGCCAATACAAGCTAAATAGTTTTTACATATGAGAAAAGGCTGGACGTAATAATACACCAATACAAGCTAAATAGTTTTTACATATGAAAAAAAGTGGAAAGTTTTAATTTTCCTCAGTCTATTTAAATTCAAGTTTTAATTTTTCCCAGTCTATTTAAATTCGAGTTTTAGTTTTCCTCATTCTACTTAAATTCAAGTTCTAATTTTCCTCACTCTATTTAAATTCAAGTTCTAATTTTCCTAGTCCATTTAAATTCTAATCTCTGTAAATCTCTCTCTCTCTCTCTCTCTCTCTCTCTCTCTCTAATATAGTCTAATATAGTTTAATATAGTCTAATATAGTCAAATCAGATCAAACCATCACTAGAGAGAGTACAACTTTAGGATTCAAGTCCACCCAAGACCTACAGCGGGCGGCGGCGAGTGGTCAGACATGGAAAGATATGATTTCCCCTCTATGAGCCAATGTTGGCCCTAAAGGAATGTCAATCACTCAATTTAAACTTAAGTTCTAATTTTCCTAGTCTATTTAAATTCAAGTTCTAATTTTCCTACTCTCTTTAAACCCAAGTTCTAATTTTCCTAGTCTGTTTAAATTCAAGTTTTAATTTTCCTCAGTCTGTTTAAATTCGTATGTATCATCCCTAGCAAACAGTACGGAGCACATCCTGCATGAAGTGTAACAAATTACAATGACCAGGCCATATAGAAAGAATGTGAGCCAGTGGTTAGACCGTGTATTCAATATATACAGAAACAAGAAAGGGAAAGACCAGGAGAGAGACCAAGGCTAAGAATGAGAAACTGTGCCACATCACGTCTAGCACAGACTTTGCCTGTTCCTTTCTTTGTCTGTTCTTTTCCTTGTCTGTTCCTTTCTTTGTCTGTTCCTTTCTTTGTCTGCTCCTTTCTTTGTCTGTTCCTTTCTTTATCTGTTCCTTTCCTTGTCTGTTCCTTTCTTTGTCTGTTCTTTTCCTTGTCTGTTCCTTTCTTTGTCTGTTCCTTTCTTTGTCTGCTCCTTTCTTTGTCTGTTCCTTTCCTTGTCTGTTCCTTTCTTTATCTGTTCCTTTCCTTGTCTGTTCCTTTCTTTGTCTGTTCCTTTCCTTGTCTGTTCCTTTCTTTCTCTGTTCCTTTCCTTGTCTTGTGTTCTCTTTTTCGTTCAGTTTGTCCAGTCTTCATGTATTTGTGTCTGGATCTAGGTTATGAGATAGACTATATCGTGCTGAGGTTGTCCTGATTTAAGACATGCTGTCTTTTATCGTATATCAAAACAATTTTCTCTAAATGACATACCAAAAAATATTATAAGAGTAAAGAAAGTAAAGGTATCTCTTTGATAAGTCACAGAGGCATATAGAGGAAATAGTATTTAGTGACCAAGTAATCTTTTCTTTTTAATGACCCGTCTGAGATGGTCAGAATCAGGCCCGTTTGCTTTCCCTTCCTCCGCGCTTGGGGGAGTCGTGAGGCCATTTTTAAAGCTGGTCTGACTTTGGTATCTCGGGGACTGAACTCCAGATCTTCGCCATGAAAGGCAAGTTCACAAATTACTTCACTACTAGGGCTCACATACCAAAACAAGTTGGCTTGCGAACGTCACGTTAGGTTGCCTTGTAATGATCAAGTCAAACTATGTAGTAATAATACACCAGTACAAGCTGAATTGTTTTTACATGTGAGAAAAGACTGGATGTAATAATACGCCAATACAAGCTGAATCTTTTTTTACATATGAGAAAAGGCTGGATGTAATAATACACCAATACAAGCTAAATAGTTTTTACATATGAGAAAAGGCTGGATGTAATAATACACCAATACAAGCTAAATAGTTTTTACATGTGAGAAAAGGCTGGACGTAATAATACACCAATACAAGCTAAATAGTTTTTACATGTGAGAAAAGGCTGGATGTAATAATACGCCAATACAAGCTAAATAGTTTTTACATGTGAGAAAAGACTGGATGTAATAATACACCAATACAAGCTAAATAGTTTTTACATATGAGAAAAGGCTGGACGTAATAATACACCAATACAAGCTAAATAGTTTTTACATATGAGAAAAAGCTGGATGTAATAATACACCAATACAAGCTAAATAGTTTTTACATATGAGAAAAAGCTGGATGTAATAATACACCAATACAAGCTAAATAGTTTTTACATGTGAGAAAAAGCTGGATGTAATAATACACCAATACAAGCTAAATAGTTTTTACATATGAGAAAAAGCTGGATGTAATAATACACCAATACAAGCTAAATAGTTTTTACATATGAGAAAAAGCTGGATGTAATAATACACCAATACAAGCTAAATAGTTTTTACATGTGAGAAAAAGCTGGATGTAATAATACACCAATACAAGCTAAATAGTTTTTACATATGAGAAAAAGCTGGATGTAATAATACACCAATACAAGCTAAATAGTTTTTACATATGAGAAAAAGCTGGATGTAATAATACGCCAATACAAGCTAAATAGTTTTTACATGTGAGAAAAGACTGGATGTAATTATACGTCAAGGCAGATTTTGCATTTTATATTTTTAAAAAGCAAACATTTTACGACGAACCAAACAAAACTAAGCTAGGAAACAGAGACACTATCTTCACAAACCCAGGCACCCGCTGTGAGAGTTATTCAAATTTTTTCTCTCTTTTCTTTCGGCAAGTTAATGAAAGCAACATCATCCTGAGCTTTGTTTACGTCACGCCTCCTTTCACTAGGTAAACATTTCAGCAAGTCCTGAGTGGTCATGGAGAACTCGTCAGTTGCCGTCACGCGAGATTTGCCAGATCACGCGAGAGTTCAGAGTAGGTGTATACATAAAAAAAAAAACAAAACAAAAACCTCATTCCGTGGTGTTTATTTCTGTGTACTTGGTGAAATTCTTGTGTTTTTTCTTCACACTTCTAGCTGAAGACAGAAAAATGCGTTCCAATAACATAAAAAACTGACGTCCCTCTTCTGTGAATTATTGCTTAAATGTTAATTTGTTTGCATTTTAAACTGCTGGAAACTACTTTCTGTTTGTCTGTACGGCTTGCATCTGTATGTTGTATTGTCTGTCTGCCGGTGTGTCTGTCTGACAGCTTGCCAATCTGCTTATATGTATTTCTTTACTAGTAGTATTACAGAGAGGGGAGGGAGAGGAAGAGAGAAAGCGTGTGAGAAGGAATAAGAGAGAGAGAGAGAGAGAGTGAGTGGGAGAGAGAGAGAATGTGGGAGACAGAGGAGGAAGAGAAGGAAAGAGAGGGAGGGGAGGACAGAAAGGGAGGGAGAGAGACAGGGAAAAGGAGAGGGAGGGAGGGAGGGAGTGAGAGAACGAGAGATGTAGACGAAGAGAGAGAGAGAGAGGAGGAGGAAGATTTAGAGAGAGATTGGGGTGGATAGAGAAAGGATAGAGATAGGGCGAGAAGAAGAAGAAGAAGAAGAAAGAATGTAATAGTTACTTACCTGTTTTGCTAACGACCACAATCCACGTTGTAGTTATGTACTCTGCGTCTTTGCTCAAGATGGTGACGTTACATCCAAACTTTTGTTCCATGTAAGCTTCGTACTCAATCATTAAAATCTCTAGGTTGGCCGCTGGATGGGGTCTCCTAGATAGATAGATAGATAGATAGATAGATAGATAGATAGATAGATAGGTAGGTAGGTAGGTATGTAGATAGATAGATAGATAGATAGATAGATAGATAGATAGATAGATAGATAGATAGATAGATAGATAGATAGATAGATAGATAGATAGATAGATAGGTAGGTAGGTAGGTAGGCAGTTAAGTAGACAGACAGGCAGACATACAGACAGACAGACAGACTTACTCTGTGAAACCTCCGGCTAGAAACAATTTCCTATCCATGGATAAATTCCCGGTAGACGGCTCTCTATTTTTGGACACCCACGCCATCTTGTTCTTGGAGGTTCCGTTGAAGATGGTGATGGACATGACGTTGTTGTCCGCGGTCAGAATCCCAGCGTTGCAGCGAAGCTTGAGGATTCTAATGTCTGTCCCGAGGCTCTCTGCAAAGAATCCTGCAGAGAACGTCAAGAAATAATTTTTCAACATTGAATGACAAATCGCCAGAAAGAAGTCCCAGGTCACATCCCCAATCTTCAATGCACACACACTCACACACACACTTACACACACAAACAGTTGGTTCTGATTTTCTAATGTAAAAAAAAACGGCATTATGTTGTTTTCTTTTGCCGGACGGAAATTAATCTCGCCCTGTCCATACCTCATTAATCTCCTCAGCAGTAACTTATGCCAAACATTTTATCTCACACACGCGCCTTCAGAACAGTGGTTCTCAAGCCTCTTTTTTAACGAGACCCTAAACTATAAATGGTCAGTCACATCATCATCTGATCAGAGTATATCAACGTATTATCATGCTTAGTACTTGGAACTTAAAAGGCGTCATCACACTCGTGAATATTAAAGCAGAGCTCGATGTTATAGAACATTATTTGACCCTTTTCAGGGTCAGACGTGAGCACCTCAAATTCACTTTAACATAAAGTTTCTGAGGACGTCCTTGGCGTATTCCAGTGGTTATGGAGGGGGTGGGGTGCGGCTTTGGGGGGGGGGAGGGTTTCAGGTCGAGCACCAGAAGTGGCAGAAAAGGACTGGGGGTTTTTTGCTTGCAGTTGCATTTCGACGGGTAGAAAACATAGCACGCTATACATCACTTGTCAGTGAGTAGGAAAGATAAATAAACTGTATAAAATAAACTGTCCCGCTTCCAAGTGATTTTAATCGTTTATATTTGATGTGGCTTTTTAAATTTCCTCTAAGTCCTTGACTTTAGCCTTATTTACTGTGCCAAATGTTGAACGAGGTATGTAGAGCTTGTGCCCTAGATCAGCAAGAGAGAGAGAGAGAAGAGTGTGATGCCTTGGTCACTACGCTACGCGAGGTATGCCTAAGCCTGAGGCCTATATCAGTAAGAGAGATGCCTTGGTCACTAGGCTTTATTCTTGCTATTCTAGCAAACTGAGAACTTTATGGTTCTTTTTAGCTTTCAGTCAGTCAGTCAGTCATTTGCATGTCCCTTGCGGAACTTTGCCTCCCTAACTGCTCTCCTGTAGGCCTCTCGGTTGTGAGCAAGATGGCCTGCTGCTGATGCATCCATGTGCAGATTATCAACGATGTCTTGCAGCCTACTCCGCCTTTGGTCTTCCTCTCTTTCTTTTTCCCCCATTATGTATCCTTCCAATACGGTTTCCTCTAAATTCTCATGACGTTTAATGTGTCCAAAATATTTAAGTTTTTTTCTATAATCCTCTTTACTAGCCAGCCTTCTTCCGTATTAAGTTCTTCTTGTATGATATATTTGTTCTTTTTTTTAGCTTTGTCACCACATATTTTCCTTGACGTGTCCAAACACTGGGGGATGATCTAGATCTTGTCTGGCTGCTTTCCTTCCCTTAGCTCCACAACAAGCCAGGCATCAATTTCTACCTATGGGTGACTGGTGTGCATAGGCCGGATTCGAACCACCAATCTTTGCTATGAGAGACTAGTGCACTAATCAGCTCGCCACTCAAGCGCCTTTTGTAAGTTTCTCTTTCGGTCTCATATGGTTTGCAGGGCTGCGTGTTGAAGCATAAATGTTTTCCTGAAGTTCCAGCTGTGTAATCCCGTCTGCTTGCTTTCCTCGTGATTTCCTATTATCTTCTCTCTTCACATTTCAAGCAGCCAAATTTGTGAAACATATATTTAGATACACATACACACATGAAATATAAATCTTGAGTTGTCTTTCTTTTTTTCCAAATAATGTTATAATTTCCTGCTAAGTAAACATTTTGATTCTCTGAATTGCCAGTCTGTCCGGCGTACAGGAGTACCTGTTTCTTCTTGATTTTCTCCACAAAAAGTCTCTAAAAATATTGATTAATTAACAAGATTTTTTGTGTTCTCTTTACATGACTTCATGTCATTTTTCTAAAAGTAATAATTTATCTAAAAGTAATATTATCTACAACAAAAACAGAGTGGACTGAATTTGGTCCAGCGAACTGAGAAAAAAAGGCCACAAGCGAGCTGAGGACCACCGCTTTCATGGCAGGAGGGATGACGATGATGATAATGATGATGATGATGATGATGTACACATTTTATCTTGAAACAAATATAAATTCTGCTTGATCAGTATTTTTTCTGAAATTAATAATGTGTCTAGCCTTTTAATGTGTCTTTAGGGAATTTTATTCGAAGTAATATTTCTTTATTTGTGAAAATGCTGACGAATGTATAATTTGGTGGTGTCTGGTCACGCAACTGGTGTTTATGTTACAGGAGGTTTGTGTTACCTGGAGCTTTAAACAGTTATCCTGTCTGTCTGTATGTCTGTCTGTATGTCTGTCTGTCTGTCTGTCTGTCTGTCTGTCTGTCTGTCTGTCTGTATGTCTGTCTGTCTGTCTGTCTCTCTCTCTCTCTCTCTCTCTGTCGTGATTATTTTCTCTTGCTTTAATTTGCTTTGTCTCTCTCTTCTTCTTCTTCTCCCTCTCTCTCTCTGTCGTGATTATTTTATCTTGATTTCGTTTGCTTTATCTCACTTCTTCTCTCCCTCACTCTATCTCTCTGTTTCCTCTCTTTTTCCTCTCTCTCTTTCTCTTTATCTGTCGTGATTCTTTTCTCCTGATTTCATTTGTTTGTCTCTCTTCCCTTCTCCCTCTTTCTTTCCCCCCCCTCTCTCTCTCTCTCTTTCTCTCTCTCTCTCACTGTTGTATTTCTTTTCTCTTGCTTTCAATTCCTTTGTCTCGATTCCTCTCTCTCTCTCTCTCTTTCTCTCTCTCTCTCGCTGTCGTATTTCTTTTCTCTTGCTTTCGATTCCTTTGTCTCGATTCCCCCCTCTCTCTCTGTCTGTCTCTCTCTCTCTCTCTCGCTGTCGTATTTCTGTTCTCTTGCTTTCATTTCCTTTATCTCTCTTCCTCTCTCTCTTTCTCCACTGTCTCTCCCTATCTCTCTCTATGTCGTATTTATTTTCTCTTGCTTTCATTTCCTTTGCCTCTCTTCCTTCCTCTCTCTCTTCTTCTTTCTCTCTCTTTGTCTTATTTCTTTTCTCTTGCTTTCATTTGCTTTGTCTCTCTTCCTCTTTATCTCTCTCTCCCTCTTCCTCTTTCTCTTTCCTACCGTCTTATTTTTCTTTTCTCTTGCTTTCATTTTCTTTGTTTCTCTTCATCTCTCTCTCTCTCTCTCTCTCTCTCTCTCTCCACATTACATGTGAGAACATTCGCCTTGTCTTATTTTACTGACTCACTGACTCTGTCTCTCTCCCTCCCCCCCCCCCCTCTTCCTTCACATATCAATGCCATGATCTAAACCCTCTCTTTTATCACTTCTTGCACAAGTCTGTAATTACAACAGGTAATACTGTAGTCTGTAAAATATACACTGATGTCTTTAGTTTGTAAATATAA
The DNA here is from genome assembly GCA_009760885.1 of Achatina immaculata. Lineage (NCBI taxonomy): Eukaryota > Metazoa > Mollusca > Gastropoda > Stylommatophora > Achatinidae > Lissachatina > Lissachatina immaculata. The sequence continues at coordinate 28,886,891 of CM019706.1, read as the reverse complement.
CCTTTTCCAATCTGTAAATATAACCTTCTACAGTCTGTAAATATAACCTTATCCAATCTGTAAATATAACCTTCTACAGTCTGTAAATATAACCGTCTATAAATAATAGATTCTCAATGAAAATAAACATCCAACATCTTCTCATAGACAGATCTGCTGTAATAAATCAGTGGTACACTATAGTCACGATATCGGATCTCTAAAAGATTTAATCAACAATCATAATCTATCTATCTATCTATCTATCTATCTATCTATCTATCTATCTATCTATCTATCTATCTATCTATCTATCTATCTATCTATCAGTCCGTCAGTTCGTCCGTCTGTCCGTCTGTCTGTCTGTCTGTGTGTCATTGTCTGTCTCACACATACTCTGTGTCTCTTTTCCGTCTCTCTCTTTTTCTCTCTCTTGTCTCTTTCACTTTGTCCCCACTTTCCCTCTCCTATCTCTTTCACTTTGTTCTCACTTTCTCTCTCTCTCTCCTATATCTTTCACTTTATCACCACATTTTCTCTCTCTCTTTCCTGTCTCTTCACTTTGTCCTCAATTTCTCTCTCTCTTGACTTTTTCACTTCGTCCCCACTTTATCTCTCTCTTCTCTCTTTCACTTTGTCCCAATTTATCTCTCTCTCCTATCTCTTTCACTTTGTCCCCAATTTCTCTCTCTCTCTCCTATCTCTTTCACTTTGTCCCCACTTTCTCTCTCTCTCTCTCTGTCTCTTTCACTTTGTCCCTACTTTCTCTCCCTCTCCTGTCTCTTTCATTTTGTCCCAACTTTCTCTCTCCCTTTCCTGTCTCTTTCACTTTGTCCAGACTTTCTCTGTCCTGTCTCAATCAATTTGTCCCCACTTTCCCTCTCTTCTGTCCCTTACACTTTGTCCCTACTTTCTCTCCCTCTCTCTCTCTCCTGTCTCTTTCACGTTGTCCTACTTTCTCTCTCTCTCTCTCTCTCCTCTCTCTTTCACATTGTCCCCACATTTTCTCTCTCTCCTGTCTCTTTCACTTTGTCCCCACTTTCTCTCTCTCTCCTGTCTCTTTCACTTTGTCCCCACTTTCTATCTCTTGTAACTTTCAAATTGTCCCCACTTTTTCTCTCTCTTTCTTGTCTCTTTCACTTTATCCCCACTTACTTTCTCTTGTCTCTTTCACTTTGTCCCGAATTTCTCTCTCCTGTCTCTTTCACTTTGTCCCCACTTTCTTTCTCTTGTATCTTTCACTTTGTCCCCACTTTCTCCCTCCTGTCTCTTACACTTTGTCCCCACTTTCTCTCTGCTGTCTCTTTCACTTTGTCCCCACTTACTCTCTCTCTCTCCTGTCTCTTTCACTTTGTCCCCACATTCTCTCTCCTGTCTCTTTCATTTTGTCCCCACTTTCTCTCTCTCTCCTGTCTCTTTCACTTTGTCACCACTTGTTCTCTCCTGTCTCTTTCACTTTGTCCCCACTTTCTATCTCTTGTCTCTCTCACTTTGTCCCCACTTTCTCTCTCCTGTCTTTTTCACTTTGTCCCCACTTTCTCTCTCCTGTCTCTTTCACTTTGTCCCCACTTTCTCTCTCTCTCTCTCTCCTGTCTCTTTCACTTTGTCCCCACTTTCTTTCTCTTGTATCTTTCACTTTGTCCCCACGTTCTCTCTCTTTCCTGTCTCTTCACTTTGTCCCCACTTTCTTACTCTCTCTCTCTTTCAAACTTCTTTCACTTTGCTCCCACATTCTCTCTCCTGTCTCTTTCACTTTGTCCCCACTTTCTCTCTCTCTCCTGTATCTTTCACTTTGTCCCCACTTTCTCCCTCCTGTCTCTTACACTTTGTCCCCACTTTCTCTCTGCTGTCTCTTTCACTTTGTCCCCACTTACTCTCTCTCTCTCCTGTCTCTTTCACTTTGTCCCCACATTCTCTCTCCTGTCTCTTTCATTTTGTCCCCACTTTCTCTCTCTCTCCTGTCTCTTTCACTTTGTCACCACTTGTTCTCTCCTGTCTCTTTCACTTTGTCCCCACTTTCTATCTCTTGTCTCTCTCACTTTGTCCCCACTTTCTCTCTCCTGTCTTTTTCACTTTGTCCCCACTTTCTCTCTCCTGTCTCTTTCACTTTGTCCCCACTTTCTCTCTCTCTCTCTCTCCTGTCTCTTTCACTTTGTCCCCACTTTCTTTCTCTTGTATCTTTCACTTTGTCCCCACGTTCTCTCTCTTTCCTGTCTCTTTCACTTTGTCCCCACTTTCTTACTCTCTCTCTCTTTCAAACTTCTTTCACTTTGCTCCCACATTCTCTCTCCTGTCTCTTTCACTTTGTCCCCACTTTCTCTCTCTCTCCTGTCTCTTTCACTTTGTCCTCACCTTCTCTCTCCTGTCTCTTTCACTTTGTCACCACTTTTTCTCTCCTGTCTCTTTCACTTTGTCCCCACTTTCTCTCTCCTGTCTCTTTCACTTTGTCCCCACTTTCACTCTCCTGTCTCTTTCACTTTGTCCCCACTTTCTCTATCCTGTCTCTTTCATTTTGTCCCAACTTTCTCTCTCTCTCTCATGCCTCTTTCTTTTTGTCCCCACTTTCTCTCTCCTGTCTCTTTCACTTTGCTACCATTTTGTCTCTTTATTCTGTCTCATTCACTTTCTTCCCACTCTTTTTCTCATGTCTCTTTCACTCTGTCCAGACTTTCTATATCTTTCTCTTGTCTCTTTCACTTTGTCCCCGCTTTCAATATCTCTCACTGTCTCCCGTCTCTTTGACTTTGTCCCCACATTCTCTCTCCTGTCTCTTTCACTTTGTCCAGACTTTCTATATCTTTCTCTTATCTATTTCACTTTGTCCCCACATTCTCTCTCTCTCTCCTGTCTCTTTCACTTCGTCCCCACATTCTCTATCTCTCGTGTCTCTTTCACTTTGTCCCCACTTTATCTCTCTCTTTCTGTTGTCTATTTCGCTTTATCCGCACTTTCTCTCTCTTGTCTCTTTCACTTTGTCCCCACTTTCTCTCTCTATTGTCTATTTCCTTTTGTCCCCACTTTCACTCTCTCTCTCTTGTCTCTTTCCCTTTGTCCCCACTTTCTCTCTCTCTCTGTCTCTTTCACTTTGTCCCCACTTTCACTCTCTCGTTTCTTTCACTTTGTCCCAACTTTATATTTATCTCTCTTTCTGTTGTCTATTTCGCTTTATCCGAACTTTCTCTCTCTTGTCTCTTTCACTTTGTCCCCACTTTCTCTCTCTATTGTCTATTTCCTTTTGTCCCCACTTTCACTCTCTCTCTCTTGTCTCTTTCCCTTTGTCCCCACTTTCTCTCTCTATCTTGTCTCTTTCACTTTGTCCCCACTTTCACTCTCTCGTTTCTTTCACTTTGTCCCAACTTTATATTTATCTCTCTTTCTATCTCTTGTCTCTTTCACTTTGTCCACACTTTCTCTCTCTCACTCTCCTGTCTCTTTTACGTTGTCCCCACTTTCTCTCTCTCTCTCTCTCTCTCTCTTATCTCTTTCACTTTGTCCCAACTTTATCTCTCTCTTTTGTCTCTTTCACTCTGTCCCCACTTTCTCTCTTTCTCCCGATTCTTTCACTTTGTCCCCAATTTCTCTCTCTCTCTCTCTTGTATCTTTCACTCTGTCCCCACTTTCTCTTTCTCTCTCTTGTGTCTTTCACTTTGTCCCCACATTCTCTATCTCTATATCATGTCTCTTTCACTTTGTCCCCACTTTCACTCTCTCTCGTGTCTCTTTCACTGTTTTCCCTCTTTCTTTCTCTCTCTTGACTCTTTCACTTGGACACCACTGTCTCTCTCTCTCTCTTGTCTCTTTCTCTTTATCCCGTTTAACTCTCTCTCTCTCTCTTGTCTCTTACACTTTATACTCATCTTCTATTTCTCTCCTGTCTCTTTCATATTGTCACCACATTCTCTCTCTCTCTCTTTCACTTTGTCCCCACTTTCTCTCTCTCTCTCTCTCCTGTCTCTTTCACTTTGTCCCCACTTTCTCTATCCTGTCTCTTTCACTTTGTCACCACTTTCTACCTCTCTCTCCTGTCTCTTTCACTTTGTCCCCACTTTCTCTCTCCTGTCTCTTTCATTTTGTCACCGCTTTCAATCTCTCTCACTCTCTCCCGTCTCTTTGACTGTGTTCCCACTTTCTCTCTCCTGCCTCTTTCACTTTGTCCAGACTTTCTATATCTTTGTCTTATCTCTTTCACTTTGCCCCACATTCTTTCTCTCTCTCTCCTGTCTCTTTCGCTTTGTCCCCACTTTATCTCTGTCTCTCTCTTGTCTCTTTCACTTCATCCACACTTTCTCTCTGTCTTGTCTCTTTCGCTTTGTCCCCACTTTATCTCTCTCTCTCTCTTGTCTCTTTCACTGTGTCCCCACTTTCTCTCTCTATTGTCTCTATCACTTTGTCACCACTTTCACTCTCTCTCTGTCTTGTCTCTTTCCCTTTGTCCCCACTTTCTCTCTCTCTCTTGTCTCTTTCTCTTTGTCCCCACTTTCTCTCTCTCGTTTCTTTCACTTTGTCCCAACTTTATATTTATCTCTCTTTCTATCTCTTGTCTCTTTCACTTGGTCCCAACTTTCTCTCTCTCACTCTCCTGTCTTTTCACGTTGTCCCCACTTTCTCTCTCTCTCTCTCTTGTCTCTTTAACTTTGTCCCCATTTTCTCTCTCTTGTCTTTTTCACTTTGTCCCAACTTTATCTCTCTCTTTTTTCTTTTTCACTTTGTCCCCACTTTCTCTCTCTCCCACCTCTTTCAATTTCTCCCCATTTTCTCTCCTCTTTGTTGTATCTTTCACTTTGTCCCCACTTTCTCTCTCTCTCTCTCTTGTCTCTTTCACTTTGTCCCCACTTTCTCTTTCTCTCTCTTGTGTCTTTCACTTTGTCCCCTCTTTCTCTCTCTCTTGTCTCTTTCACTTTGACATCACTGTCTCTCTCTCTTTCTCTCTTGTCTCTTTCACTATCCCCTTTTCTCTCTCTCTTGTCTCTTTCACTTTATTCCCACTTTTTATTTCTCTCCTGTCTCTTTCACATTGTCCCCACTTTCTCTCTCCTGTCTCTTTCACTTTGTCCCCACTTTCTCTCTCTCTCCTGTCTCTTTCACTTTGTCCCCACTTTCACTCACTCCTGTCTCTTTCACTTTGTCCCCACTTTCTCTCTCTCTCCTGTCTCTTTCACTTTGTCCCCACTTTCACTCACTCCTGTCTCTTCCACTTTGTCCCCACTTTTTCTCTCTCTCTTGTCTCTTTTACTTTTTCCCCACTTTCTCTCTCTTGAATCTTTCACTTTGTTCCAACTTTTTCTCCCTCTCTCTCTCTCTCTCTCTTTATCTCTTGTCTCTTTCACATTGTCCCCACTTTCTCTCTCTCACTTTCCACTCTCTTACACGTTGTCCTCACTTTCTCTCTCTCTTGTCTCTTTCTCTTTGTTCCCTCTCTCTCTCTCTATCTTGTCTCTTTCACTTTGTCCCAACTCTCTCTCTCTCCTGTCTCTTTCACTTTGTCCCCACTTTGTCTCTCTCTCCTGTCTCTTTCACATTGTCCCCTCTTTCTCTCTCTCTCCTGTCTCTTTCACTGTGTCCCCACTTTCTCTCTCTCTCTCTTGTCTCTTCCACTTTATCCCAACTTTCTCTCCTTCTCTCTTGTCTCTTTTACTTCGTCCTCAATTTCTCTTTCTCTCTTGTCTCTTTCACTTTGTCCACACTTTCTCTCTCTCTCGTCTCGTTCACTATGTCCCCACTTTCTCTCTCTTTCACTCTTGTCTCTCACTTTCTCCTCACTTTCTCTCTTTCTTTCACTTTTTCCCCACTTTCTCTCTCTCTCTCTTGTCTCTTTCACTATATCCCCACTTTCTCTCTCTCTCTTTCACTATGTTCCCTCTTTCTGTCTTTCTCTTGTCTCTTTCACTTTGTCCTCACTTTCTCTCTCTCTCTCTCTTGTCTCTTTAACTTTGTCCCCACTTTATCTCACTCTCCCTTGTCTCTTTCAGTTTGTTCCGACTTTCTCTCTCTCTCTCTCTTGTCTCATTAATTTGTCCCCACTTTATCTCTCTCTCTCTCTTGTCTCGTTTACTTTGTCCCCACTCTCTCTCTTGTCTTTTTCAATTTGTCCCCACTTTCTCTTTCCTGTCTCTTTCACTTTGTCCCCGCTTTCTCTCTTGTCTCGTTCACATTGTCTCCACCTTCTCTCTCTCTCTCTTGTCTCTTTCATTTTGTCCCCCCTTTCTCTCTCTCTCTCTCTCTTGTCTCTTTCACTTTGTCTGCAATTTGTCTCTTTCTCTTGTCTCGTTCACTTGTCTCCACTGTCGATCTCTCTTGTCTCTTTCACTTTGTCCCCACCATCTCTCTTGTCTCTTTCACTTTGTCCCCACTTTCTCTCTCTCTCTCTCTTGTCTCTTTCACTTTGTTCCCAGTTTCTCTCTTGTCTCGTTCACTTTGTCCCCACTTTCTCTCTCTCTCTCTCTCTCTCTCTCTCTCTCTCTCTCGTCTCTTTCACTTTGTCCCGGCCTTCTCTCTTGTCTCGTTCACTTTGTCCCCACTTTCTCTCTTTTCTCGTTCGCTTTGTCCCCACTTTCTCTCTCTCTCTCTCTTGTCTCTTTCACTTTGTCCCCACTTTCTCTCTCTCTCTCTCTCTCTTATCTCTGTCATTTTGTCCCCACTTTCCCTATCTCTCTCTCTTGTCTTTCACTTTGTCCCAATTTCCCTCTCTCTCTCTCTTGTCTTTCACTTTGTCCCCACTTTCTCTCTCTCCTGCCTCTTTCACTTTGTCCCCACTTTCTTTCTCTTGTATCTTTCACTTTGTCTCCACTTTCTCTTTCCTGTCTCTTTCACTTTGTCCCCGCTTTCTCTCTTGTCTCGTTCACATTGTCTCCACTTTCTCTCTCTCTCTCTTGTCTCTTTCATTTTGTCCCCACTTTCTCTCTCTCTCGTCTCTTTCACTTTGTCCCCACTTTCTGTCTCTCTCTCTCCTGTCTCGTTCACTTTGTCCCCACTTTCTCTCTTGTCTCGTTCACTTTGTCCCACCTTTCTCTCTTGTCTCGTTCACTTTGTCCCCAATTTTTCTTTCTCTCTCTTGTCTCTTTTACTTTGTCCCCACTTTCTCTCTATCTCTCTCTCTTGTCTCGTTCACTTTGTCCCCACTTTCTCTCTTGTCTCGTTCACTTTGTCCCCACTTTCTCTCTTGTCTCGTTCACTTTGTCCCCACTTTCTCTTTCTCTCTCTCTCTCTCTCTTGTCTCTTTCACTTTGTCTCCACTTTCTCTCTTGTCTCGTTCACTTTGTCCCACATTTCTCTTGTCTCGTTCACTTTGTCCCCACTTTCTCTCTCTCTCTCTCTCTCTCTCTCTCTCTCTCTCTCTCGTCTCTTTCACTTTGTCCGGCCTTCTCTCTTGTCTCGTTCACTTTGTCCCCACTTTCTCTCTTTTCTCGTTCGCTTTGTCCCCACTTTCTCTCTCTCTCTCTCTTGTCTCTTTCACTTTGTCCCCACTTTCTCTCTCTCTCTCTCTTATCTCTGTCATTTTGTCCCCACTTTCCCTATCTCTCTCTCTCTCGTCTCTTTCACTTTGTCCCAATTTCCCTCTCTCTCTCTCTTGCCTCTTTCACTTTGTCCCCACTTTCTCTCTCTCCTGCCTCTTTCACTTTGTCCCCACTTTCTTTCTCTTGTATCTTTCACTTTGTCTCCACTTTCTCTTTCCTGTCTCTTTCACTTTGTCCCCGCTTTCTCTCTTGTCTCGTTCACATTGTCTCCACTTTCTCTCTCTCTCTCTTGTCTCTTTCATTTTGTCCCCACTTTCTCTCTCTCTCGTCTCTTTCACTTTGTCCCCACTTTCTGTCTCTCTCTCTCCTGTCTCGTTCACTTTGTCCCCACTTTCTCTCTTGTCTCGTTCACTTTGTCCCACCTTTCTCTCTTGTCTCGTTCACTTTGTCCCCAATTTTTCTTTCTCTCTCTTGTCTCTTTTACTTTGTCCCCACTTTCTCTCTATCTCTCTCTTGTCTCGTTCACTTTGTCCCCACTTCTCTCTTGTCTCGTTCACTTTGTCCCCACTTTCTCTCTTGTCTCGTTCACTTTGTCCCCACTTTCTCTTTCTCTCTCTCTCTCTCTCTTGTCTCTTTCACTTTGTCTCCACTTTCTCTCTTGTCTCGTTCACTTTGTCCCACATTTCTCTTTTGTCTCGTTCATTTTGTCCCCAATTGTTCTTTCTCTCTCTCTCTCTTGTCTCTTTTACTTTGTCCCCACTTTCTCTCTATCTCTCTCTCTTGTAACTTTCGCTTTGTCCCCACTTTCCCTCTCTCTCTCTCTCTTGTCTCTTTCACTTTGTCCCCACTTTCTCTCTCTCTCTCTCTCCCTCTCTCTTGTCTCTTTCACTTTGTCCCCACTTTCTCTCTCTGTCTCTCTTGTCTGTTTTACTTTGTCCCCACTGTCTGTCTCCTTATTTCATTTTTCTCTCTGTCTTCTTTTTTCTTTCTGTTTTCTTTCCTTCTTTCTTTCATTCTCTCTTTGTTCCGTTCTTCCTGTCATGATATAGATCAGGTCAGTGTACTTTTTATGGTACAGACGAGGACAAAGTATTTATCTCTCACGGCACAGATGAAACAGAATACCACTGTTATAGCTCCCAAGAACAATTATGCGTATTCAGAGTAATAGATTCATCATGAACGACGTTAATGGGTGTTCCTCTGGAACAGCCTCGTCCGGTAGGGTAGCTCACGAGCCACAGGTGAGGCCAGATAGTCATCAAGCTACTGTTGGCAAAACTAACAAGTTCAAAATAGCAACATGGAATGTTAGAACTTTATTCCAGGCTGGAAAATTAGAAAATGTAAAGAGGGAAATGGAAAGGATGAAGATCAACATATTAGGAATGAATGGAGTTAGATGGACAGGTGCAGTGAAGATAAACTCTGATAAATATACAATAATATATTCAGGAAGTGAGAAACATGATGAGGAGTCGGAATAATATTTGACCAACAAACAGCAAGGACAATTACAGGATATTTAAACATCTCGGACCGAGTCCTGCTAGTTCAACTGACAGGACAACCAATAAACATAAATATTGTACAAGTGTATGCTCCAACATCTGAGAGTTCTGAAGAAGATGTACAGCTATTTTATAATAACATAGAGACAGCACTGAGACACACAAAGTCACATGAAGTTACTATAGTCATGGGAGATTTTAATGCCAAGGTTGGTAAAGGAAGATCTTCAGACATTGTTGGTGACTATGGACTGTGGGAGAGGAATGAGAGAGGATGTAAATTAATTGAATGGGCAAGAATACATAGCATGGTTGTAGGAAACACCTGGTTTAAACAACATCCTCGAAGACTGGCAACGTGGTGCAGCCCAGACTAAAAAGACTTTTAATCAGATAGACTACGTATTAATCAGCAAACGATTCTGGAATGCATTACTGACAACAAAAACCATGCCAGGAGTTGACTGCAATAGTGACCATGACCCACTCTGTGGAAAAGTTAGAATAAAGCTAGAGAAAGGATGCAGAAAAGTGAGAAACATGAAACTGAATACAGAACTCCTTAAAAATGATCAATAACTGCAGAACAATACAGAGTTATTATAACAAATAGCAAAGATATATAGTATAGATGAACAATGGGCAATGTTATCCACCAAACTGTTAAGGAGATAATACCACCGAAAAAAGAAGCCCCTAAAAATAAATGGATGACAGACGACATCTTAGGACTGATGGACAAGAGGAGGAGGAGTAAAAATAACCAAGAAAAATATAGCAAGATAAATAAAGAAATAAGATGCAAATGCAGAGAAGCAAAGGAAGTGTGGTTGAATGAACAGTGGAGACAAATAGAGGACTCTCATAATAAAGACAGCAAAAACATGCACAAACGAATTAGTGAACTCACAGGCAGGAAGACAAAATATATAACAGGATGCCTGAAATCAAAAGAAGGTAACATGTTAATGGAAAAGAAGACATTATGGACAGGTGGACATATAATATTGATGATTGTTCATAATAGTGTAAACGTGTGCACTATCATATTATTGACGGCACCATTATAATTCTTTCAAGTTTTGAATTATATATTTCTGACCAAAGAAGATGTTCTTTATTTACATCGACTTTATCTTCACACACAACCAGATTTCTGTTGTTTAGATTAGGTTTCACAAATATTGCCACTTCTATAATCAGGGAAAGTCCGATGTTCTCTACAGAATTTTTAATTCTGACAAATAAGATATTCTATTTAGAATTCACAACATCACTTGTACGAAGATGCAATATGACATAATCTTCGTTAGTTTCGTCGTTGAAGCACATCAATATCAAACTATCATATTCTATATCTTATATCTTATATCCTTCCCGTGCCGTTAAACGTCACATAGGGCTCGTAAAGTAGTTCGCCAATTTTTCCTGTCTTCGGCGAGTCTTTCAACCTCATCAAAGGATTTTATGCCTGTTAGCTTGGCCTCTCTTAATAATGTCCTCTTCAGAGTTTCACGCGGTCTGCCCCTTTTTCTTCGGCCTGTTGTGTTCCACTTGATAGCTTGTTTTGGGATTCTCTGATCATTTCTTCTCATCAAGTGACCAACATATGTCCATCTCCTTTTCCTGATCACCCATGAGACTGGTTGTTGTTCAGTCATCTGTCTTATCTCTGCATTGTTCTTGAATTCATTCCACTTGATGTAGAGTATTTTCCTTAGGCATTTGTTTTCAAAAGAGTCTAATTTCTTTTCTATTTCTTTAGTTGTTTTCCAGCTTTCGCATGCATAATGAGGGCGGATATTACATTTGAATTGAATAGTCTTAACTTGGTTTTTGTGCTTATAACTTTTGAATTCCATATGTTCTCAAGATTCTTGAAGATTGATGCTGCTTTTGCAATTCTGATCCTAACTTCCTTTCTAGTGTCACCATCCTGGTCTATGTAGCTGCCAAGGTATGCAAATTGATTGACTTCTTCAATATCTGTCCCTTCTATGTGTATTTTTCCATTTTGATTGATGGGAATTTTCATTATTTTTGTTTTGTCCTTGTTAATTTCAAGTCCTATTTTGCTAGCCAGTGAAGACAGGCTATCTGTTTTTTCTTGCATGGAATTCACATTATTACTGATAAGAGTTATGTCATCAGCAAAATCAAGATCTTCTAGTTGGGTCCCATGTAACCAGTCAATACCTGTGTTAGCTGTACAGCATTTTTTCATTATGAAGTCTATTGTAATCCCAAAAAGTAAGGGAGACAGTATACATCCTTGTTTCACGCCTGTTTCAGTCTGGAACCATTCACTCATCCCTTCTTCTGTCTTGACTGCACAACCATTATCCATTGTATAAGTCCTTAATGATGTTGACAATTTTAGATGGTATTCCATATAGACATAAAATTCTCCATAATGAATCTCTGTGTATGCTATCAAATGCCTTTTTAAAATCTATGAAGTTCAGTATTAATGGTTTCTGCTTTTCAATATGTTCTTCAAGTATTATTCTGAGAGTAAAGATCTGGTCGAGACAGCTTCTCCCTTTTCGAAATCCTGCTTGTTCTTCTCTCATTGCAGTATATTCTACATGCAGCATTCAAATTCACAATACACTAAACTTGATACACGAACATTTCCTAACTCAGCATTATATCAGATCTGCAACACGTGATCAATCAGTTACACGACTAAATCACTGTACTCGAAGTTTCAAAGTATCAGTTCTTCGCAATCACTGGAAACACAGCTTCAGGCTGTTCTAAAACTACTTCTTCAAAACTGCTTTTCCTGAGTATCTATTGCTCTAATTGTCCATCTATTCCAACTGTCGAAACTTCCGTCTTCTTTCTCTCTCGTGTCTTCTCTGGTGTCTCTGTCCTTCTCTTCTTTTCTTGTCTGGACCGGTCTCAGTTCACTGACCGTCTTTGTTTCTCTGTCTTCGGGGCTCCGTCTTCTGTCTCCTCTCCTCTACTTCTTCTTCCTTCTTCGTCCCCTCCTGTCTCTCCGCTCACTTTTTACCTTCAAGTCCAGCTTGATGGATTAACCAATAAATATTTTGGCTCCACCCTTCAATTGTCCACTGGTACCCATGACCGTTCTGATTATCTGTCATTCAAGCTGACCCGTGACTTGTATGTCGTAAGTCAATTGTCCAATAGGCCACGCCTTTAAATATTTAATTGGTCAGCTGGCCGAGTTGGTCACTCTGTTATTTAAAAACCGTGTGCAATCGCGTCACAACGCTTGTCAGTCTGTGTCAGTTTCGTCTATACAATTATTATTTACCTAAGACATTATCTTGCTCTTTTGTGTCGGAGATTTTATTGTGTCCTCGCTTTTCATTGTGTCTGCCTTTTCTATTCGTCTTTTCTATTTTGTTTACTCGTGCCAACGTCCAGTCACCGCTTTGTTATCACTGGACTATCCTACTTTCTGGCGTCCTTCCTTTGTGTTCCTATACGTCAGTGTCACTGAGTCTTATCTTTTACTATTCACTGTTTCCACCGTTTACTTTTGTCCGCGTCTTCTTCTAGTGTCATGGAAGTTTTATACCTTTCTCTTCCTTTCCTCTCCATTTTTCTCTGTCGCTATTTGATCTTACTATTTTCTTTACTGTATATTTTCATAATCATATTCATTAATAATAATAATAACAACAAGAACAATATCCGTTACTTACAAGGCCATGCTACAGACAGAGTACATCGGTGAGCTTTATGGAAAAGAAAGACAAGAATTAACACCAGATACTGAAAACTGTGAGGGACCACCAATACTTGAAGATGAAATCATAGATGCCATCAAACACATGAAGAAAGGAAAAATGACTGGGGTTGATAATATAACAATAGAAGAAATAGAGGTGCTAGAGGAGATGGGAGCAACAATTCGAATTGAAAATAGCACTAGAAAATATCAACCTATTAAACAAGGGGTGCGACAAGGATGTGTACTATCTCCAGACCTTTTTTCTCTGTACAACGAGAATATTCTAAGAACGATCATCACAGAACCAGGCATAAAAATTGGAGGATACAATATTAACAACCTTCGGTATGCTGACGACACAGTACTGATAGCTGAGAACCAACAAGACCTGTAGAATCTCTTGGATAAAGTTGCCAAAGAAAGTGAACAGAAAGGCCTTACTTTGAACATAAAAAAGACAGAGACTATGGTTATATGTAAGAAATAGAATCCACCAACATGCAGTATAAAATTAAACAGAACTATTATAAAGCAGGTGCAGAAATTCAAATACCTTAGAGCAGTAATAACTTCAGATGAGAAATGCAGAACAGAAATTAAGAACAGAATAGGCCAAACAAAGACTGCATTTCAAAGAATGAGAAACATATTATCCAATACATCCTTATCAATGAATGTTAGAAAACGAGTCCTGAAATCCTATATTGAACCTATCTTGTTATATGGAAGTGAATCATGGACAATAGGCAGGACTGCACAAAAATCATTGGAAGCAGCAGAAATGTGGTTTATTAGAAGAATGTTGCGAATCCCCTGGACAGCAAAAATAACTAATGGAGAATGTATGAGAAGAGCTGCATAGATAAAAAAAATCTTGTCAAAAAATAAAAGAGAGAGATAATGTACTTTCATATGACATGCAATGAGAAGAGGGGGAATTGAAAATATTATAACAACAGGAAAAATAGAAGGAATAAGATCAAGAGGAAGACCAAGAGAAATGATACTGGACAGTCTGACGGGATGGTGTGAGAGGAGATCACCAACTGAGCTGATGGCCTGCATGAAGGATCGAGTACTCTGGAGAAGCATAATAGCCAACGCCAGTCAGCACGACACCTGATGATGATGATGATGATGATGATGATGATGATGATGATGATGGCATAGATGACGTCAGTACACTTATCTCTCATGCCACAAAAGACACTATTGTATTTATCTCTCAAGCCATAGACGAGTTCAATAAATTTATCTCTCATGCCATAAGACACCAATGTATTTATCTCTCAAGGCATAGACGAAGTCAGTACACTTATCTGTCATGACATAAAAGACATCAATCTCTCCAAATGATTGTCTGTGGTTAAGTTACGACACGGATCTCACCCACTTAACCCACAGCTAAAATACTGAGTTTCTTTTAACTCAGCAGCTAAAAACTAGTTTGGTTATCTGACTCTCTTTAGAGATGGGGAAAAAAACACGGTCAACTGCGTAAAAGATAACATCCTATAAATAAACATGGCCAGCTCCGTAATGTACAACATCACTATCTCGTGTAAATGGAGGTGAAGAAAATAAACCACAGCAAACATATCATTTTTGTGAAGTAGTACTTTATTTTGTTCAAAACCTTCGATTGTGAGGTGTTTTGTTTATGTGTTTGCTATGAAAATCCAGTATTTTACTGTGAGCATTTGTCGCTTGGTTTCAGTTTATTTATAGGTTAAAATATTTTAACACGACCAATCGTCACTTAGTTTAAGTTTATTTATAGATTAAAGTATTTTATTGCGAGCATTCGTCATTTGGTTTCAGTTTATTTGTAAGTTAAAGTATTTTCTGCGAGGATTCATCGCTTGGTTTCAGTTTATTTGTAGGTTAAAATCAGGCGTTATCTTTGTCTCAGGGCCCACACAGCAGCAGATTAGCTGGGAAATAATGGTACCATGGCCCCTGAGAGGAATTCTGGGAAGTTCCTGTCCCAACCCCCGCCCCGCTCACCACATTGGCTAGCCATTCTATTTTAGTACACTAGAGACCCTCCTTTAACACACTATGGGCCCTTCTTTAATACATTAGGGGTCCTCATTTAATACACTAGGGACCCTAGTTTAATACACTAGAGACCCTCCTTTAACACACTATGGGCCCTTCTTTAATACGCTGGGGCCTTCCTTTAACACAATAGGGCCCTCCTTTAATACATTAGGGGTCCTCATTTAATACACTAGGGACCCTAGTTTAATACACTATGGACCCTCCTTTAACACACGAGGGGCCCTCCTTTAATACACTAGGGGCCCTCCTTTAACACAGGAGGAGCCCTTCGGATCCTGAACATTACACTGACGAGCTCCCCACTCTTCTCTGTCCGTCTGTCTGTCTGTCTGTCTGTCTGTCTGTCCGTCCGTCCGTCTGTCTGTCAGTCTGTCTGCCTGTCTTCTACTGGCTCTGTTAGTTGTTGCAGTGACAGAGATGCTGTTAAAGAAATATCTTCAAAAAAATCACCCTACTACATTCTACTGTGTGATAATTAGCACTGCCTACAAAAGTAGTAAATTGAGATGGTTTTAAAAAAATACTGCTCTTCCGCCCCAACTTGTAAACTCTTTAAATTATTAATCAGCAAAGGATTCCAGCAGAGGCGGAAAATAATATAAAAATGAGGAATCCTAAAAATAAATAAATTATCAACGAAACGAAATGATCCCTTTCATGTAATATGCTTCTTAATGTTGACAGTAAAAGGGATTACAGTATCCTCCGATACAAGAATTATAGGGATAGACAACACTTTTACTTCTAATTCTTTCCAAAAAACAGAAGTGGGAAAAAAAAACTTTTTTGTTTAAAATTTGGGTTGGTTTTTTTTTCCCTTAATTTTCCCAACAAATATAAAGAAAACAGCCGTAAGCGGTGTCAGGTTAAGACTTAAGCCACCAGTTAAGTTCCCTATTGATACAGCGCGCGTTGTAATACCAGCCCGCTTAACACAGAAGCGATCTAAATGTTCTGCTCTCGGAAGCGAATCGTTTCAAATCTTTCCGCTGATGACAATCTTTTTTTTTTCCAGGCAAGTACTCCCAGCAACCTCTCTGTGCATGTCTCCTTCATTTTCCTGCATTTTTCTTCTCTCTTTCTCTTGAGCCAGCGCTTCCCAAACTTTATTTTAATTAGACCTTAAGCGAGCAACAACATATGACCCACGACTCAATTAGAAACAAATATTTTAAACAATAACTTAACTTCAGGTAAAATTACTACAAAAATAACAAGTCAGCTGTAGTGTAAGTGTTTTTATTTTCATATTTGTTGAAAAACAGATTTATCTAAAAGTCAGCAATTTTTTTAAAACATTATTTCTTTTTCTTTTCTTCTTTTCTTCACATTTTCCAAAACATCTTCTCGCAACTCTGCCTCAGATCTCCATCTACATCAATCTGGGT
>CM019706.1:28728286-28865786 GCA_009760885.1 Achatina immaculata | reverse complement strand
AAAATGTGATCATGGATGACAACCCCCAGAGAAGACAGGAAGACTTCCTTCGCTGACCACATTTCAGCTTCCTTCTTTAGATGGATGATCTTATGAAAATGAACAGAGGAGAAGAAGAAGAAGAAGAAGACAAAACAAGAAATATCTACATCTCTCATTCATTATTTTCTCTGTTGTCTGTCACACTAATTTATACTCTCTTACGTATTACATTCATTCCGTGAGAAACATGGAAGTGACTCGAACCCGCTCCATTAAACTCTTTATAAATGAAAGAATATTGACTAGAAAACCCTCAGGCAATGAGGAGAAAGAGGGCATGGGGAGATTAAGGGGCCCGAAGTGGTGGGGGGTAGAATTTAAGGGGCCCGAAGTGGTGGTGGGGGGGGGTGGAACAGGTGGATAAGAGATAAAGAACTGGGTAGTGAACTCAAACTTTGAGGGAAACAGAAGCGTGCTCTGTCGCACTCACACAAACCACTTTATTATCTGATCCACTTTCCACTTGGGGGCATTAAGTTAGCTTTACACCGGGTAGCGAAGCGAGTAATGTCTTTCATTCCAGGCGTGAACGAGGCTCTGTGGTAGACATTATGTGTCTCAGTGTGTTTTCTTTACAGCGATCTTCCCTTGTCAAAGCTGGACATTACAGGGTTTCCTGCTGGTTTTTCGGTGTGTTAGTGTGTGATGGTGGCTGCCTGGATGACGTGTAGTTGTGTGTGTTTGTGTGGGTGAGTTTGTGGGGGGAGGAGGGGGGGAGAGAAGATATCAAAGTAGAACTATAAGAGTACTGGGCTTTGGTTCAGAGATAGTGGTGTGTGTCAGTGTGTGTGTCAGTGTGTGTGTCAGTATGTGTGTCAGTGTCGTGCCACGGCGTGTGTGTCAGTGTGTGTGTCAGTGTGTGCCACGGCGTGTGTGAATGAGTGTGTGTTAGTGTGGATATGTAAGTGTGTATCTATGAGCAGGTGTGTGTGAGTGCAATTTGTTGCGTGTCAGTGTGCATGTGTGTGTCAGAGTGCATGTTTTTTGTGTCAGTGTGTGTGAGAGAGTGTGCATGTCAGTTGTATGTGGGTGAATAAAAGTAGTAATGATAGTAGTAGTAGCAGAAGTAGTAGTAGCAGCAGTAGTTGTAGTAGTAGTAGCAGTAGTGGTAGTGATAGTGGCAGCAGCAGCAGTAGTAGTAATAGTACTATCAGCAGAAGTAGTAGTAGTAGGAGCAGCAGGCAGCAGTAGTAGTAGTAGTAGTAGTAGCAGCAGCAGTAGTAGTAGTAGTAGTAGTAGTAGTAGTAGTAGTAGTAGTAGTAGTAGTAGACTCCAGATCATATTATGCAAACCTCTACTCTCTACAAAATGTGATCATGGATGACAACCCCCAGAGAAGACAGGAAGACTTCCTTCGCTGACCACATTTCAGCTTCCTTCTTTAGATGGATGATCTTATGAAAATGAACAGAGGAGAAGAAGAAGAAGAAGAAGACAAAACAAGAAATATCTACATCTCTCATTCATTATTTTCTCTGTTGTCTGTCACACTAATTTATACTCTCTTACGTATTACATTCATTCCGTGAGAAACATGGAAGTGACTCGAACCCGCTCCATTAAACTCTTTATAAATGAAAGAATATTGACTAGAAAACCCTCAGGCAATGAGGAGAAAGAGGGCATGGGGAGATTAAGGGGCCCGAAGTGGTGGGGGGTAGAATTTAAGGGGCCCGAAGTGGTGGTGGGGGGGGGGTGGAACAGGTGGATAAGAGATAAAGAACTGGGTAGTGAACTCAAACTTTGAGGGAAACAGAAGCGTGCTCTGTCGCACTCACACAAACCACTTTATTATCTGATCCACTTTCCACTTGGGGGCATTAAGTTAGCTTTACACCGGGTAGCGAAGCGAGTAATGTCTTTCATTCCAGGCGTGAACGAGGCTCTGTGGTAGACATTATGTGTCTCAGTGTGTTTTCTTTACAGCGATCTTCCCTTGTCAAAGCTGGACATTACAGGGTTTCCTGCTGGTTTTTCGGTGTGTTAGTGTGTGATGGTGGCTGCCTGGATGACGTGTAGTTGTGTGTGTTTGTGTGGGTGAGTTTGTGGGGGGAGGAGGGGGGGGGAGAGAAGATATCAAAGTAGAACTATAAGAGTACTGGGCTTTGGTTCAGAGATAGTGGTGTGTGTCAGTGTGTGTGTCAGTGTGTGTGTCAGTATGTGTGTCAGTGTCGTGCCACGGCGTGTGTGTCAGTGTGTGTGTCAGTGTGTGTGTCAGTGTGTGTGTCAGTGTGTGCCACGGCGTGTGTGAATGAGTGTGTGTTAGTGTGGATATGTAAGTGTGTATCTATGAGCAGGTGTGTGTGAGTGCAATTTGTTGCGTGTCAGTGTGCATGTGTGTGTCAGAGTGCATGTTTTTTGTGTCAGTGTGTGTGAGAGAGTGTGCATGTCAGTTGTATGTGGGTGAATGAATGTTTGTGTGTCAATGCGTGTGTGTGAATGAGTGTATTGTCAGTGGGTGTTTGTGTGTGTGTGTGTGTGTCAGTGTGTCTAGAGGAGTTGTGTATTATCAGTGAGTGTTTCTCAGCGTGTATTTGAATGTGTATGTATGTGTGACAGTGTGTATCATTGTGTGTATATATTATTGTGTGGGTGGGTGATAGTGTGTATCACTGTGTGTATATATTATTGTGTGGGTGGGTGATAGTGTGTATCACTGTGTGTATATATTATTGTGTGGGTGGGTGATAGTGTGTATCACTGTGTGTATATATCATTGTGTTGGTGGGTGATAGTGTGTATCACTGTGTGTATATATCATTGTGTGGGTGGGTGATAGTGTGTATCACTGTGTGTATATATTATTGTGTGGGTGGGTGATAGTGTGTATCACTGTGTGTATATTATTGTGTGGGTGGGTGATAGTGTGTATCACTGTGTGTATATTATTGTGTGGTGGGTGATAGTGTGTATCACTGTGTGTATATATCATTGTGTTGGTGGGTGATAGTGTGTATCACTGTGTGTATATATCATTGTGTGGGTGGGTGATAGTGTGTATCACTGTGTGTATATATTATTGTGTGGGTGGGTGATAGTGTGTATCACTGTGTGTATATATCATTGTGTGGGTGGGTGATAGTGTGTATCACTGTGTGTATATATTATTGTGTGCGTGGGTGATAGTGTGTATCACTGTGTGTATATATCATTGTGTGGGTGGGTGATAGTGTGTATCACTGTGTGTATATATTATTGTGTGAGGGTGGCAGTGTGTATCACTGTGTGTATATATTATTGTGTGGGTGGGTGATAGTGTGTATCACTGTGTGTATATATTATTGTGTGGGTGGGTGACAGTGTGTATCACTGTGTGTATATATTATTGTGTGGGTGGGTGATAGTGTGTATCACTGTGTGTATATATCATTGTGTGGGTGGGTGATAGTGTGTATCACTGTGTGTATATATTACTGTGTGGGTGGGTGATAGTGTGTATCACTGTGTGTATATATCATTGTGTGGGTGGGTGATAGTGTGTGTCACTGTGTGTATATATTATTGTGTGGGTGGGTGATAGTGTGTATCACTGTGTGTATATATTATTGTGTGGGTGGGTGATAGTGTGTATCACTGTGTGTATATATTATTGTGTGGGTGGGTGATAGTGTGTATCACTGTGTGTATATATCACTATGTGTGACAGCGTTATCACTGTGTGTATATATCACTATGTGTGACAGCGTTATCACTGTATGTATATATCACTGTGTGTGACAGCGTTATCACTGTGTGTATATATCAATGTGTGTATATATCAATGTGTGTGACAGCGTTATCACTGTATGTATATATCACTGTGTGTGACAGCGTTATCACTGTGTGTATATATCAATGTGTGTGACAGCGTTATCACTGTGTGTATTACTGGTTACGGGCGTATGTTTGTAAAATGAAAGAACGCTCCAAACAAACAAACAATCAAAAGTTAACCAAAATGAAGAAACAAATAACAAGGAAAGATTAGGCGAATGAACGAAAAAAACGAAAAAAATGAAGTAAACGAAGAAAGTAAGATTTACTGAACGAAAGAAAGAGCACGTTGTTGAAGAAACGATTGGGAAGAAAAAAAAATCCGAGAAATAATGAACACAAAATTAGAGAGACCTCATACACATCACAGCCTTAGACCCCACAAAGATTGTAACAAGAAAGCCAGAGCACCAGGGAATATCATACTCATAGAAATATTGCTCCGTATCATTAGCAGATCGATATAAATACACATTCGTCCGCGAGTGAGCACTGGATATACCAGGCTACACGCTCACAGAGGGATGATGTTTCGGCAATGCCAGGAGCTGTCTGTCTGCCTTGTAAACGTACGAAGACACAGCTTCGGCTGCTGTCTATATGCATGGATTTGTTGTGTATGTAGTTGTATATGTGTGTATGCATGTTTTAATTTTTAAATCTCGAAGGAATTTTGGCTTTTCTGCTGAAAATAAAACTGTTTCTCTTTCATGGGCAAATTTTAGAAAATGTTGCGTCGATCTTCCAAAATCATGTGCTTGTGTATAAACAGTTGTAGCAGTTTCTTACGTCACGAGTCAAACAAGTGTTGTTACGTTGACCAAAACCGCAGATAGCTGAACTGTGATGTTGCTTCGTTCACTTTCTTGACAAATATTGTAACATTAAAGTGTTACTAACAGAATCTCATGCCATAAATAAACAACAAAAACCAAGAATATGGACTGGAAATATATATATATATATATATATATATATATATATATATATATATATCAGAAAGACAAATATCACGACAATCAACGTGGGGTGGGGGGTGGATTGGGAAAAAACCAACTTTAAATATAAAAATAAATATAAAAAGAAAAAAGTAAATGAAGTAACAAAATTCATAGTTTTGTGACACGTGTGTAAGATGTTTAGTTTCGTGAGACATGTGTAAGATGTTTAGTTTGTAACACATGTGTAAGATGTTTAGTTCTGTGACAAATGTGTAAGATGTTTAGTTTTGTGACACATGTTACAATGTTTAGCTTTGTGACACTTGTGTAAGATGTTTAGTTGTGTGACACATGTGTAAGATGTTTAAGTTGATTGGTGACTTTTAAATCTTATATACTTGTATGTAACTATCTGAAGTTTCCTTCCAATTATTAAGCACAATCGTACATGGGACCCCAAACTGCACCAACCCAGGTTTTAACCCTTTAATCTGTGCCCAGATAGCTACCCTGTGTATTAAAAAAAATGACAGTTAGGCAGTCAGACACATTAACAGAGCACATTTTCACAACATAAGTAACAACTCGTAAACCACAATAATGATCAAGGCAAATAATAATTCAGCTTAATAATTAGCAAGAAAACATATCACACACGATAAACTGAGGACCACAAAAACTATGTGCACCACGAACAAGACATACTACCTGAAAAAGGTGAGACACTTCATGCAATCAAACCACACGACAAAAATAAGAGTCATTATATGGGACTCTCATATTAGTCAAACATCTGTTTTAAAAGTGGCCTTTCTTCACATAGAAAGCCTCACTATTCTGTCTTGTGCAATGGCACTAAAGTTCGACAATTCTATCTTCTTCTCAGCATAAAGCTGCATCAACAACTCGTGAGTTAGCATCCATATTGTTAGCAACACATATTATATTCGTGCTAACTCATGAAACATCATATTCAAATTTGTACAGAGCTAATGCCTGCACTTTACCATCACCAAATAATGACTCTCAAATGAAATATATCACATTATATGAAATACGACATATGTGAATGAAAAATCGTGACATTGATGTATGTAAGACAAATGAACATTGGGAAAAATGTAAGTGCCCATAACTTCATTGAACATTCACGTGAATATTTCTAATTACATAAATTATGCGCGGATACCACACAACACAAGAAGTGGCAATGTCATACATGAAATATATCAAATATGGCAAATGAAATCCATAGTAATGGTTTTCATGTTACACATATCTTAAATACTTCTAGATAACACTGAACGCATTTAATAGTTCACCATGAACTACGACTTCGTTACACAAAACAACGAACAGTACGTCTTCTTACTAAACTAACATTTAAGTTTACATGAATCAACATTAGACATACGAAAACTTACACGACCTTGAGGATATCACATGAGGAGATCATCGCAGGAAACGATACAACAGAATATACACTGATCCATAAGGCAATAACGATAAAACGCTCCCTCACTACAATACTGGCCGTACCTCCCCATAAACAACGGACGAATGACTGGTCAGCTACACATTTTCACTGGACAACACACAAACCAGTCACATGCCTCGAAATCACGAGGTGCTACTCCGACCTCTTAGGTCGGCCTCTCTGAAAACGTTAAAAAGCCAGCCACTTTCATATGATAACAGAGGAAGTAAAACGCGAAATAGAAATAAAGATAAGAATAAGAGTGGGCGAATAAACGTTAAAGAAGATGCAAATAAAGTACTTACTTTAAAACAAGCATCACAACAAAGGAAGATAACAGCTTTCAAATGTTATGGATATATTTCACACTCATCTATTGCACCGTAGATTCGTGGACATTAGATAAGAAAATGAAACTGTACAATCAAGACACTTTAAATGTGGATATACAGAACAATCAAGACACTTTAAATGTGGATATACAGAACAATCAAGACACTTTAAATGTGGATATACAGAACAATCAAGACACTTTTAAATGTAAATATACCGAACAATCAAGACACTTTAAATGTGGATATAAAGAGCAGTCAAGACACTTTAAATGTGGATATACAGAACAATCAGGTCAATTTAATAGACAGTAAAGAAAATAAAGAAGTATTAAAAGGAATGAAATTAAAAAGAGAGATAATGGTAACATTATAAATAGACAAATAACATTTTTGATCACATCCAGAGGCATCGATTTTCCTTTCCATTTTCTTCTTTAATGTCTATGCTCCTACAACATGGAGTTTAAAAACCGAGGTCAGTAGTAGCTGTTCAGTCGACACGAGGATCGTGACACCCGGAAAGAAACGAGGTCATGACGCAAAAATTCCGTAGCTTAGATTCAGTCTCTCTAGCAGGCACCAACTTTAGACAAACACACACACCGTCTCCTGCCATGTCTGGTGCATACTTGAACAATAAACGAACGAATACTTTTTACATGAAGTTAGTTTCAGATATAGTTTTAACATAGAGGAGTGTAGAGTGTACACTTTTGATGATTCTTATCTTCAGTTAATGTGGTTTTGACTTTAGTACATTTTTTCTTCATAAAAAAAGAAACTACATATCGCCTTTACAATTCTCCTGTTAACTTCGATATCACATTCACTATCTTGTGTTATCATATATTCCATGTAAGTGCATTTTATTACTTGTTCTAATATATCTCCATTTATTTTTATGTTTACGGCTGGCGCTTGTTCTTATTCGTTGATTGCCGTGACATTTGTGTTTCTGATGTTTTATTTCCAGCCCACATCTTTTTTTGGTTCTTGTTGTTCATTTGTGCCATAAACAAGATGTCAGCGAAAACGTTCTCCGATCTGGCAGTCAGTGACCCACAGATGACATGCTGGTGTCAGGGTTGGGGAACCATAGCTGACCAAGACCCTGCCCCACATCTCCGTTGGTACCCCCAGTAACAGGCCTAGCCTGGCTAACATGGCAGGGATCGCCAGAATCCCCATGGTGGTGAAGGTAAAAAAAGGTAAAAATAGTCCAATAGCAAATGCCGTAGGGGATGAAGCGTTGGAGACCTCATTATGCTGGGCCATCAGCGTATGAAGTAGGGTGGCCAGTTCCTTTCCTCGCTGCCTTTCCTTCCCAGATTTTCTCTGGTACCCATTTTATGAAGCTGGGTCGACCTTGGGGCCGTATTGGTCGGAAAAAAATCCCGCTCAGCTTGGGATTCGAACCCTCGATCACTCTGTTACTAGACGAGTGCACTAACCACTACACTAGCCAGTCCCCATGGTGATGGAGTCTGCTAAAGAAGTACTGTATACCCCCTGCTGACACACAATGAAAAAAATAACAGTCCTATTCCGATACGACTTTGGCAGTGTCAAGAGAGATGCACTGTAGAAAATCCTAAGATGGCATGGCCTCCCCCATAAGATAGTGAATGTCATCAAAGCCCTATATGAGGGTTTTCAGTGCAAAGTTATCTGTGGAGAATATACCTCCAGCAGATTTAAGGTACAAACAGGAGTAAAGCAGAGATATGTACTATCACCAACATTATTTATCTTGGCAGTAGACTGGTTAATGAAGGAGGCAACATCAGACAAACGCAGAGGATTACAATGGACCCTTGACACAGTGCTGGAAGACCTTGACTTTGCAGACGACATCTGTCTACTATCAAGCAGCCACAAAGATAAAATAAACAAGCTAACTCAGAATGCAACAGCATATGACTAAAGATCAACCTAGGAAAGAGACAAAGTTAATGAAGCAAAATATGAACAACAGAAATGTACTCAGAGTAGATAACAAGTTAATGGAGGAGGTCAACGAATTTGTATACCTTGGCAGTAGAGTAGTAGAAAATGGAGACAGCACAGAGGGCATCAACAGCAGACTTACTAGAGCAAACCAGGCTTTTGCAATGCTGCAGACTCTATGGAAATAAAAAAAACTAAGCATAAATATGAAAATCAGGATATTTAAGAGTAATGTTCTAAGTGTACTACTCTATGGAAGTGAATGCTGGAAAATCACCAAAACCATAGAAAACAAGTTGAATTCTTTCCAGACTAAATGTTTACGAAGAATTAGAGGAATATTTATGGCCAAACACCATAAGAAATAACATCTTGTTGGCAGAAATGCAGATGAAGCCACTGACAACAATTATTGAGGAAAGACGCTGGCGATGGTTGGGACATGTGCTCCGAATGACTGACAACTCACTACCAAAAATAGCACTAAGACGGACACCACAGGGGAACAGAAGTAAGGATAGACCAAAAGAGACATGGAAAAGAACAACAGAGAGGATGTTGAGCAAAAGAGGGTTCACCTGGGAAAGAACGAAAAAAAAGGCAAAGGACAGGCATTTGTGGAAAACCCTTGCGGAAGCCCCTTGTGCCTTGGGCACTTAAGGTTCAGAGAGAGAGAGAGAGAGAGTCTGATACGACGCCGTGCATCAACATCTCCACAGCATCAGCTGCAAAGACCATCATCTCGGAGTTCCAGGGAGACAGAAGTCTCCAAGAGTCTCCAAGAGGCAAATTACAGTAATGAAAACCATCCTAGAGGGAGGGTAGAAGGGAAAATCTCAAGAGGTCAACAAGGACATAAAGTGGCTGTAAATGTGCGAAAAAATGAAATAGAATGAGCATGGGTATCTGAACTAAAAGAGCTAAGGACATAACAAATTGTAGGACCTTTCCGACGAACTTTCCAGGCAGGGAGAGAAAAAGATGATGATGTAACCTTAAATTTGATTTCCTTGTAGTAGAAGTTGGGGACATCATGGAATATAGACACTATATGGATGATAACTGTAGTAGAAGTTGGGGACATCATGGAATATAGACACTGTGTGGATGATAAATGTAGCAGAAGTTGAGGACATCATGGAATATAGACACTATATGGATGATAACTGTAGTAGAAGTTGGGGACATCATGGAATATAGACACTGTGTGGATAATGACTAGACTTTTAAAGAAACAATTCTCTGAAATTCCTTTAATGTATTTTAAAATAATATATAATAATGTATATTAAAATATAATACTTCATAATACAATAATAATAATAACAATAATAATAATCGATACACGTCCTTGTGCCACAGGAAATGTAATCCTAAGACACAGGTCAGTTATCAACAAAACAGAAACAGGACCTGGTCAAGCCTTATGCTCGCTCCTCACCAGACTCCATGAAACGGGCTATAATGACAAGTACTCCGTAGCGCCGGTGAAAATCATTATTCAATGGAGGGCTACGGTATCTGAAACAGATAGCACTGTCTCCGCTGTTTCTATCAGTTTTCTCATCCTTCCGTCAGCTGCTTTTGCCTCGCCGAAGAAAAAAAAATGGGCGTGTTCTAAAAAGCTGTGGAGCCTGCAAAGAAGACCACATCATTCGACCGAAATATTACCTCAGCTGAGTATGATTCTGTGAGAACACTAGATGTGGAAACATGCCAGAATCACACTTGGTATCTTAAATCAGAGTTCTGAGGGGAGATTTGTGGCTTGAATCACATGTGCAGCAACGAAAACAAGTTTGAGAATCGTCGGTGAAAGTGGGAAAAGTCTTTAAAATTAACTTCTGGCTTCCGTGAATTATAGAAGAGTAGCTCCCCCTAGATGAAAAAAAGGTCAGAAGCAGTGATCCTCAACGCTTTTCAGGTCGAAGATCCCCCTGTGGACAATGATAATTCAATTTCCCCTCAACTGTCCCATCACTTTGTATCATTAAAATCCTCACACATTTCTTGTATCTTTGATAATTTTCACATTCTCCATGGACTCTCCATTATATTTTGGCAGACTCTAACTGGACCAGAGTTTTGGAACCACTGGTCTAGTGGAAGGACATTACAATTAGTGGAAGTCGAAAAAGGCCATTTGCAGTCACAGTAAGCCTCTAAACAAGGCTGATGCCCTGTCGTGGGTGCTTGTTGATGTTTTCCTGGAAAAAAAGGTCTTCACCAGCTTAATGGAAAATGGAGCAGCAACAAACTCCATTAGCGAGTTAAGGATTGTTGGGGTTGCAAAGGGAAAATTATCCTGGCCTATGGCAGCACAAGGGGATCATGTCCGTGTTTTTAGAAGGTCGAAAGAAGCTGAAGATAAACCAGTCTTTTTTTTTTCTTCTCCTTTTTTCATCTTTAAGAGCTGCTGTTTGTCGTAGCTAATCATGTACCTCCAATACAACCTGTCTTAAGTCCTGCTTATCAGGCCCGCTGTTGCTGCACCTCGTGTTTCTGTCTCGGTTTATCTTCAGTATTTTCTATTTTCCTTTCTTCACGAGATTTGTACTTTAAAAATTTATACTAAAAGTAACAATTATTTTCGTTTGTTATTTTGGTAATGGCACCGATAAGCTTTGACGACCATCATCATCATCATCATCATCACCGTCGTCGCCGTTGTCGTCGTCGCTGCCGTACCCTCGGGAGCACAAGCCACGAATGAAGGCACTCTAGTCTTCTCTGTTCTTAGATTTACTCCCTGCTTCCTCCCATGCTGGTTTTCCTCTCTGTGTTTCTGTGACTCTGTGATTTCTTTCTCCAGAACAGGTCGTAGTTCGTGGTGAACTGTTACATGTGTTCAGTGTTATATTATAGAATTAGTTCAGGTTTGTGCATCACGAAAACTATCACTATTGATTTCAATTGTCATATTTGATATATTTTATTGATAGCAACATCATTGACACTGCCATTTTTTGTGTGTGTGTATACTTGTATGTTACGCGCGCATCATGTATGTAATTAGTTTTAATGTGAATGTTTATTGAAGTTATGCGCACTTATACTTTTGCAAGTCTATCATACATACATAATGTCACAATTTTTCATTCACTTGTCTTCATGTGATATATATGTTGTGTATACTACTTTCACATATTGTGATATATTTCATTTGAGAGTCATAATTTGGTGGTGGTAAAGTGCAAGCATTAGCTTTGTACAAATCTGAACGTGATGTTTCATGAGTTAGCACAAATATAACATGTGTTGCTAAGAATAAGGATGCTAACTCACGAGTTGGTGATGTAGCTGTGTGCTGAGAAGAAGATAGAGTTGTCGAACATTAGTGCGATTGCACACAACATAATAATGAGGTCTTATATGTGAAGATGGGCCAGTTTTGAAATAGATGTATGACTAATATGAGAGTGACATATACTGAAAGATAGTTTTGTCGTGTGGTTTGATTTCGTTAAGTGTCTCACCCTTTCTCTGGTAGTATGTCTTGTTCGTGGTGCACATAGTTTTTGTGGTCCTCAGTTTGGCGTGTGTGGCATATTTTCTTGTTTGTGATTAAACTGAATTAGTATTTGCCTTAATCATTATGTGGTTTACGAGTTATTATTTATATGTAAAAACGTTCCGTGGTAATTGTCATTATGGTAAAATTCATAGCGTAGCAAGCTGGGCATAGAAGAAAGGGCTGAAAACCTGGGTCGGTATATTATGGAGGAGTGCAGTTTGGGATCCCATGCACGATTGTACTTAATAACTGGAAGGAGACATCTGATAGTTAAATACATACAAGTTCAAAGCATCAAATTCAAACTCCGCGTATACATACACATTACTTAAACACTTACAATTTTACAAGAACCCACGAACTTGTCAGGAATGTAGTGATTGCATGTTTCTAGACAGATTTTAACATTTCTGAAAGTTAACTGACACAATCGTAATAAATGTTTAAAAAAATGTTTAACAGCAACAGATACAAGAAATGAAGACACACCAAATCAACTTACCGTTTTTATTGGCAACCGCCAGCTCACACAGGTACTGTAAGATAATGCACATAGTAAATACACCGTTCAGGCAGGCTAATGCTTGTCCTGCCATCTTACATCTCTCGAACATTCTCTGCCCTAAACCTCCAGGACACTATCTACAGGGAAAAATTCAATAATCCACCGCTAAAAAAAAATCCAGAAATATGATGTATCCAATATCCACCGCGTTAGATCAGTCATTCTGGGTTCATTGGTCTACATTTCAGACATCCATGATATCTTGGAAGTCAGACAACACAGGACGGACTATCTGGGTCCAGTCTCCTGCTGGCTGATATTTGATAGTTCCATTTCGGTAAAAAGGTAAGTGTGTACTGGCCCTGCTACAGAAGGCACCTTGCCTGAGATTTGCCTCTTCCCGATATCTGTAGACAAATAGGAAATCTGTAAGGATTCTTGTTTGTGTCTAGACAGACAGACGGACAGACATAAATTTCTTCTAAAATGTAGTTAGTTGAAACAGTTATTTTCTACTTGTAAAAGTACAATAATTTGATTTTTAAAAAAATTTTGAACATTTAATAGACTATAAGAATAAAATTGATATAGAACATTTATTAGATATTTATGAGATGGACTATTATATGAGCATCATCTTTGTATTCGGGACAAATTCATAGACGGTCCAATCTTTTCCAGTATATACTTCGGTGTACAGAGGTTTATGGGGCGTAGACGATGTACGATGTGGGTTAGCAGCCACTTGCCGACTTAGTGTTAGGGTTGGCGAACTATAGACTATCAAGACCCTACCCCACCTTCCCGCTGGCCCAGTAGCACGTTTAGTCTAGATAAAGGGGCAACATGGCTCTAGTTCCCTCAACATGGTTATAGTGCACTCGACATGGCTCTAGTTCCCTCAACATGGTTATAGTGCACTCGACATGGCTCTAGTTCCCACAACATGGTTATAATGCACTCGACATGGCTCTAGTTCCCTCAACATGGTTATAGTGCACTCGACATGGCTCTAGTTCCCTCAACATGGTTATAGTGCACTCGACATGGCTCTAGTTCCCTCAACATGGTTATAATGCACTCGACATGGCTCTAGTTCCCTCAACATGGTTATAATGCACTCGACATGGCTCTAGTTCCCTCAACATGGTTATAGTGCACTCGACATGGCTCTAGTTCCATCAACATGGTTATAATGCACTCGACATGGCTCTAGTTCCCTCAACATGGTTATAATGCACTCGACATGGCTCTAGTTCCCTCAACATGGTTATAATGCACTCGACATGGCTCTAGTTCCCTCAACATGGTTATAATGCACTCGACATGGCTCTAGTTCCCTCAACATGGTTATAATGCACTCGACATGACTCTAGTTCCTTCAACATGGTTATAGTGCACTCGACATGACTCTAGTTCCTTCAACATGGTTATAGTGCACTCGACATGGCTCTAGTTCCCTCAACACGGTTATAATGCACACTCGACATGGCTCTAGTTCCCTCAACATGGTTATAATGCACTCGACATGGGTCTAGTTCCTTCAACATGGTTATAGTGCACACTCGACATGGCTCTAGTTCCCTCAACATGGTTATAGTGTATTCGACATGGGTCTAGCTCCCTCACCATTACCCTGGTGCCTCGAGATAGCTCTAGCTCCCTCGACATGGCTTTAGTGCCATCAACATGGCTCTATTGTCCTCGACATGGCTATAGAGCCCTCAACGTGACCTTATTTCCCTCAACGTGACTCTATTGTCCTCGACATGGCTATAGAGCCCCCTGAACATGGCTTAGATGTCCGCGACATAGCTGTAGCTCTATCTACATAGCTCTATTACATTCAATATAACTCTAGCTCTATCTACATAGCTCTAGTATACTTAACACAGCTCTAGCTCTATCTACATAGCTCTAGTATACTTAACACAGCTCTAGCTCTATCTACATAGCTCTAGTACACTCAACATAGCTGCAGCTCTATCTAAATAGCTCTAGTACACTCAATATAGCTTTAGCTCTATCGACATAGCTCTAGTACACTCAACATGGCTATAGCTCACTCAACATAGCTCTAGTACACTCAACATGGCTCTAGCTCCTTCGACATAGCTCTGTCTCTATCGACATAACTCTAGTACATTCAACATGGCCATAGCTCGCTCAGTATAGCTCTAGTAAACTCATCATGGCTCTAGCTCCTTCGACATAGCTCTAGCTCCCTCGACATGGCTCTAATTCTATCTACATAGCTCTAATACACTCAGCATAGTTCTAGCTCTATTGACATAGCTCTAGTACACTCAACATTCTCATAGCTCACTCAGCATGTCTCAAGGATACGGCTCAATGTAGCATTTCAGAACACACACTCTGTGGTGTTCCGTGACAGAGATGCATTGCACAAGACGTTTCGCATTTGTTTGAAAGCTATTTTGGCTTGACATACTCTATTCTTGATTTCAGAGGTTACATTTCCCATCTGATGTTACATGAGTGATCAACCTGTACTTGTCTCAAGGTTGTTCCTTGTTCTTTAACACTGCAATTAGTTGGGTTTCTGCTATTTTGTTGTTTAGAGCGAGCCTTTTCTTTTCATTTTCTGCAGCTACCATGTCTAATCATTTCTACAGGCTCTTTTTTTTGTTGTTTGTTTCTGGCTACTAATACTGTATCATCTGCATATCATATATTATTCACGTTGAAGTCTCCAACTTTAATTCCTGGTTTGTTTTTGAATTCTCTCATGATATTTCAGTGTACAGTGAGAACAAATCTGTGAAATGGCACAGCGTACAAAACAACGCATACTATCGTAGCCTACTCAACTTTCTGAATGGAAAAAAAGTAGGAGAACCTTTATTATTTAACGACAAGTGTGTATAGTTGTATACTTATACAGTAATTATTGTGTGAACTTTCTGAAGTGTCGCTGGTTTTACTATAGAAAGACACAGCCGTACCTGAAACTAAAGCGGAAATATTCACTTTATTTTGTAAAGTGTAAATGGTTTATTCCACCATATAACCTGGAAGTGATAAGACACACTTTTAGACAACAACAAAACCCCAAAAAAACCGAGGTTAACTGTATCAATTCCGCGTGACGAGTCACCACACGCGTGACGTTTTCCGCGTGACCGGACAAAAATTTACCGCCCGTGTTTACGCCGTGTAGACTAACCAAATCTAAACATCGAGGTTTTGTCACCGCCGCCATAATATTCCCAGAAGGAGGTAAGCTCTGACATGCGCCGTTGCTGTTCTGTTCAGCTTCCCAGAGTTGGGCACTCTCTAACGGATAAACAGAGTGTAGTACGTGTAATGTAGTGTAGTGGTAATGGGAGAGTAGCAGTCTATAGATGTTTTTGAAATGCGGCCATAAAAGAGTAGGGGGGGGGGTGTGACATAATATTGGTAGTGTTTTGGGGGAGTGGGGGCTTGTCTACATTCTAGATCGATAGTATACCTTTATGTGGTGCGGAAAAGAGAGGGGGAGGGGGGGAGCCTGATCAGGGATGAAATCTGTCCTCAAAACAGCTTTTACATGAGGGTCACTAATGTGCTTTTAAGAGATGAAAAAATGGAAGAGTGGACTGATGAGCTGATGTACAAATGGATGGATGGATGGATGGATGGATGGATGGATGGATGGATGATCCATAAAAAGCTTAAAAACTGTCTGACATAACGCCATGATATAAAGATATCTGAGGTGATGAGACAAGATCATCTGAGGTGATGCGGCAAGATCATCTGATGTGATGAGACAAGATCATCTGATGTGATAAGACAAGATCATCTGATGGGATGCGGCGAGATCATCTGAGGTGATGAGACAAGATCATTTAAGGTGATTCGACAAGATCATCTGAGGTGATGTGGCAGGATTATCTAAGGTGATGAGACAAGATCGTCTGAGGTGATGAGACAAGATCGTCTGAGGTGATGAGACAAGATCATCTGAAGTGATGCGGCAAGATCATCTGAGGTGATGAGAGAAGATCATCTGAGGTGATGAGACAAGATTATCTAAGGTGATGAGACAAGATCATCTGAGGTGATGCGGCAAGATCATCAGAGGTGATGTGACAAGATCATCTGAGGTGATGCGGCAAGATCATCTGAGGTGATGAGACAAGATCATCTGAGTTGATGAGACAAGATCATCTGATGTGATGAGACAATATCATCTGAGGTTTTGCGGCAAGATCATCTGAGGTAATGAGACAAGATCATCTGATGTGATGAGACAAGATCATCTGAGGTGATGAGACAGGATCATCTGAAATGATGCGACAAGATCATCTGAAGTGATGAGGCAAGATCATCTGAGGTGATGCGGCAAGATCATCTGAGGTGATGCGGCAAGATCATCTGAGTTGATGAGACAAGGTCATCTGATATGATGCGACAAGATCATCTGAGGTGATGCAGCAAGCGAAATTTGGTGTAAGGCATGGTCATCTATGCCCACCCATCATCACATCTGAAAGCGATGATGATAATGATGAGGACGACGATAGTAATGATGATGATGATGCAACAAAACTTTGGTGTGTGTGTGTGTGTGTGTGTGTGCATGAGCATGAAAATTAAATATAGTTTTTCGTTGTTCCAGCAGATCTTCTTCTTCTTCAGATCTTAAGACTGAAGTTCCAGGCCATGTACCCCAGCGGCTAGTTCTTGTGCCCAGCCTATATAACCGGAACTAACAGGACCTCCTGGGTCACCAGTTCATGAGCCTCACGAGGCAGTGGGGTTTTTTTTTTCCTTACCACATCGGAGCTGGCAAAGAGGATTGTGCCAGTCTGGCTGTGCTGCAGATATCAGGCACCTGGTTAGGCTCCACTACGAGGCTAAACTAGTGCCAGAACAAGACGAAACTCTTGGCGTGCACTTCTTGTGTCTACTGCGAGCCGGTGATCTTTGTAGCAATGTGGTGGAGATGCTGAAGCATAACATCGTATCGGATAGGGAGCTGGCTGTGGCGGCTATTTTTTCAGCGTGTGCCAGAAGGGGATATGCAGTAATTCTTTAGCAGACTCCACCACAATGGGGACTATGGCGATCCCTGCCCTGTTAGCCAGGCTAGGACTATTACTGGGGGTACCAATGGAAAGGTGGGACATGGTCTTGCCCGACCCAAAACAAAATTCGATTGGCTGATATTATTCATATAAGTGAAGACTGCACTTGAAGCCACAGGAGCCTTATATTTGACAGTTTTTCGGCTTCAAGGGAAGACCATACATCTACATCTACCTGTCCTCGTTTAAGCTGGCAGGCAGACCGGAGAGAAGAAAGGAGCCTTTCCTCCGCCTGTCTCATGACACTGTCCATCATTCTACAAACTTTAACTTACCTTGGTCTTAATTTCTAGTGTGAAAACATCTGCGTAGAAATGCACGTTATTGTATCCTCTTAGCTCCGCCCAAAATAAGTTAGCTCAGTTTTTTTCTGACGCTTCTTGTCTTGTGTGTGTGTGTGTGCGTATGCGTGTGTGTGTTTTAGGTAATTTTTTTAGTTAAATTTTTAAAAAAAATTATTATTTACATAGTTCCATGTTTATTATTCTCATTGTAAATAACTGTTTATTATTCTTATTGTGACCTCTGTTTATTATTTTCATTGTGACCTCTGTTTATTATTCTCATTGTGACCTCTGTTTATTATTCTCATTGTGAATAACTGTTATTATTCTCATTGTGACCTCTGTTTATTATTCTCATTGTGACCTCTGTTCATTATTCTCATTGTGACCTCTGTTTATTATTCTGACCTCTTGAACTTTGTTGTTAGTCATTCATGAAAAAAAAACAGAAACGATTCCACAAGAACGGGAAACAAATTCATATTTCACTTTTCTTTAGCTGTCTTATTATTTTTTTTTTCAACTGGAAACGATGAAACTTTCGCACAGTAAAGTCAGTTAGCACAGTCTTGTTTTGCTGGCCTTGGAAAAATGATAAGCAAAACACACGAGAGAAAGAAAACTGACAACAGAGTTATCTGGGACTCGAACAACGGACTCTGGTAAGGCAAGCAACCTTTTAGTGGCACACTAGACGCTGGGGATAGACGTGAGAGATGGGCCAGTATGCAGATGCGCTGTCTTCTTATGGCTAAACGAATTTTCGTCATACTGCAGTCCGTGGTTCGAATCCCAAATAATCCACTTGCTATTTTTTCTTTGCCTCACATCTAAAGTGTTTTCTTTCGTCACCATCATTATATGCCATGTCGAGAGATCTGGCGGTCTACATTTCACATTGATAAGTTGATAATGATTTGGTTATCTTAAACGTCACGTCTAAACAAGATCTTAATGTTGCAGACATCACAGTGGTTAAATGGTTAATTAGTTTCCGTGATGTCTCGCCTAATCTAGCCATTACTCATTTCCATTATATCTTCTTCTTCTAATTCTTTTTATATAAACAACGCTCATCTTTGGTATTATTTGTGTAAACAAAGGGTGTAAAGAGTCGTCAGAATCTACATCCAGTAGAATCTGATTAATGTTTTTAATCCATGAAGCAATTACGAAAGGATGTTGTAGCTTCCAGATCTGTTCTTCGCGGGCCGGGGACTTACAGATAGCCGCTTTCATCACGTTTCTATGGCTTGTTCTCACCTGGGAGTTCAAGCTTCGATGCAGAATTCAAGTGCAGATTTTGAGTAATTGATTACCGGTGATGGTTAGTTTGAACTTGCTGGGTTTGTATGAAAAATTAAACAAGCTCATCGGGAAGAGTGGCAGAGATTTTGAATGACAATGCGGACGGTAGCTTATTGTGTGCTAGCCGGCGCTAATGGAAATATGCAGGCTGGGATTTGGGACACGGTCAACGATGTGTTGTTGAATACAGCGATGTGTTGTTGAATACAGCGATGTTTTGAATACAATGATGTGTTGTTGAATACAACGATATGTTGTTAAATACGACGATGTGTTGAATACAACACGTGCTTGTGGCACGGGTTAAACTTCAGTAACATTTCCGTTGTTCCTTGCGCTATTTTTCTACTCTTAAACTGCTGTTGACTACTTGTTCTTGTATGTTCACTCTTTCATGTATGCTGGTATTCTTTTGTTAGTCATAATAAAGTCATGATATATCATTGCTGGTCAATCAACAAGACCATAAGACACACCTCCTGTTTGTCAATCAACAAGATCATAAGACACATCATCTCCAGCTGATCAAACAACAGTTCATCAGACACATCATCTCTAGCCGATCAAACAACAGTTCATTAGACACATCGTCTCTAGCTGATCAAACAACAGTTCATTAGACACATCATCTCTAGCTGATCAAACAACAGTTCATTAGACACATCGTCTCTAGCCGATCAAACAACAGTTCATTAGACACATCATCTCCAGCTGATCAAACAACAGTTCATTAGACACATCATCTCTAGCCGATCAAACAACAGTTCATTAGACACATCATCTCTAGCCGATCAAACAACAGTTCATTAGACACATCATCTCTAGCTGATTAAACAACAGTTCATTAGACACATCATCTCTAGCCGATCAAACAACAGTTCATTAGACACATCATCTCTAGCTGATCAAACAACAGTTCATTAGACACATCATCTCTAGCCGATCAAACAACAGTTCATTAGACACATCATCTCCAGCTGATCAAACAACAGTTCATTAGACACATCATCTCTAGTCGATCAAACAACAGTTCATTAGACACATCATCTCTAGCCGATCAAACAACAGTTCATTAGACACATCATCTCTAGCTTATTAAACAACAGTTCATTAGACACATCATCTCTAGCCGATCAAACAACAGTTCATTAGACACATCATCTCTAGCTGATCAAACAACAGTTCATTAGACACATCATCTCTAGCTGATCAAACAACAGTTCATTAGACACATCATCTCTAGCTGATCAAACAACAGTTCATTAGACACATCATCTCTAGCTGATCAAACAACAGTTAATTAAAAATATCGTTGTTTCTTAGACATAACAAGAGCATAAAACACATCATGTCTTGCTGATCAGTCAACAATGTCTTAAGACACATCGTCTTTAGTTGGTCAATCAACCTGATCTCCTACTGTTCAGTCAACAAACTCATGAGGTGTTTCTGAATAACACATTATGTAACTGCCTGGTTTGGTATTCGTTTAAATTTATAATCACACTCATATAAACAATTCAGCACCAAGTTTCCTCTGTTGCAGTAAAACTAAGGTCGACGACATCTTTCTAGAACAATTTTTATTTACTGTATTACTGAAGCTGTAAGTCTTACGTCTGTCTTCTTTCACGACACTGGTCACGGTAATCTGTCTTCTCGCTCAGTTACTAGTCCAGTCCTCAGAAAACATACTCCACTGCCCTCTCTTAAGTCCACTTAATCGTCATCAGACAGGTCATGGTCTAAAAATCTTGGTGGAAAGTCGTAGAAATATAATTGGGGAAAAAAAATGTAAGGTCCATCCCTTAGTACAGACTAACATTCACGAAATACTGGGCAAAACTGAGTTCAATCACAGTCCGAGTCAACCATCTTGTTCAGATGAAGCGAGTTTAGAATTCAGAGGTACGTGTTTGCACTTTGGTTACTTCTGTCTGCGTCCTTGAGGCCAAGGCATACTTGTAGGTCATGCAGAAATCTGGATCCGGGGGCAAAGTTCTAGGTCATACCAAATCTGGATCCCTGTTGTCAGAGCGTCAGAGCAGAGTTCAAGGTCGTGTCAAATCTGCTGCTATGGGAGTGGTCTAGGTTATGCCAGATCTGGATATCTGTTGGTAGCCGGATTTTAGTCATTCCCGTCCTCCTAGTGCAGCCACGTGGTTGTCATGCTCCAGGCTACATTTCTTTGGCCAGATCTCATCACGCAGAACCACATGGTTTGGCTACTCACGCGGTACACGCTGCGGACTGTGAGTTACACTTACGCAAGAATATTGCTTTATCATCATCATCATCATCATCATCATCATCATGTGCAGTCCTCAGAACGAAGATCGGCGGTAATAAATCTCCAGTTTCCTCGTTCCTTCGTCAAGACTGTGAACTCATCCAGGCTGTGTCCCGACCACTCTCGTATGTTATCTTTCTTTTCATCTACGTCTTCATATTTGTGCACTAATTTTCTCAGTCACTAAAAGACCTGGGTAACTAATTTGGTCGGACAAAGCCAGAACCAGATGATGGACTGTTGATATGACACCACCTGGAGAACTGACCGGGGTTGGCCATTTCTGTCACGCGTGTCTGGTCCTCTGTAATGTGATACGAGTTTGGGTTGTACTGTTTGCCTCTTTGCTGGTCAGAGATTAAAACTATAAAGTACAGGCAGTCTTCGAGTTACAAACGTCTGATTAACGTATAACCGGTAATAACACACGACCCCGCCCCCCGCCCCGCCCCGCACCAAGGTAATACATTATATTAAAAATCACGAAGGGGCGCTACTTTCTTGGAGTAGTCAGAGCATTGCACGTCTACATCTGTTAGACTGGTTTCAAACAAATGTTGTTAATGCATAGAAAGATATACTATATACTATATCCTATATGCTGTATGCTATATAAATGACATTAGATACTAACTGTACCAAACTGTTCCGATTTACGTACACACTCGAATTACGAATGGAATTCTTTCGTAATTTGCAGATTGTACGTGTTACGAAAGAAAAAAAAAAAGCAATCGCCCGCTCTGTGATCTTAGCAAAATCATCACACCCCCCCCCCCCCCACACACACACACACACATAGAGTGGGAGAGATAGAGTGAGACTGATTGATTGATTGATTGTTTGATTAAGATCTTTATTTCCAAAGGGTTAAAAAGTGGGCACGCAGGCCCATCTCACCTTCTGACCTTTGTCACAAAACTTTCACTCTGTTCCAGACATTAGACAGTCAGACAGACAGACAGACAGACATTAGACAGAAAGGCAAACGAACAGACATTAGACAGACAGACAGATATTAGGCAGACAGACAGACAACCAAAGAAAGAGAGAAAGAGATTAGATACTATTCAGTTTCTGGAAAGAAGATTGCTTTACGGACAAGTAATTGACGTAGTGACGGGAGCTAGAGTAGGGTAACTGATAGTGAGCTGTCTTATCATCCGCATCTTCGCAGGTTCGGGGCCTGATTCCGATTCCCTCTACTTTACTCGGCAGCATAAGATGCACCCCGCACTGCGGCTGAGGGGAAAGAAGATCAGCCAGAAAAGCAAGGCGCACCTGAATGTACTACACTTACGGCTATGAAAAAACTGAAGAGAAAGAGAATATTACTCCAAGTTAGTTATATCAACAAAGGGAAAAGAGAATATTACTCCAAGTTAGTTATATCAACAAAGGGAAAAGAGAATATTACTCCAAGTTAGTTATATCAACAAAGGGAAAAGAGAATATTACTCCAAGTTAGTTATATCAACAAAGGGAAAAGAGAATATTACTCCAAGTTAGTTATATCAACAAAGGGAAAAGAGAATATTACTCCAAGTTAGTTATATCAACAAAGGAA
This sequence comes from Achatina immaculata, assembly GCA_009760885.1. Taxonomy (NCBI): domain Eukaryota; kingdom Metazoa; phylum Mollusca; class Gastropoda; order Stylommatophora; family Achatinidae; genus Lissachatina; species Lissachatina immaculata. The sequence goes on along the minus strand of CM019706.1, from coordinate 28,842,730 downwards.
AAGAGAATATACTCCAAGTTAGTTATATCAACAAAGGGAAAAGAGAATATTACTCCAAGTTAGTTATATCAACAAGGGAAAAGAGAATATACTCCATGTTAGTTATATCAACAAAGGGAAAAGAGAATATTACTCCAAGTTAGTTATATCAACCAAGGGAAAAGAGAATATTACTCCATGTTAGTTATATCAACCAAGGGACGTCACCAGTATTCAGAGGACATAAACAGAAATAACTAAATAAATAGTAATAAAAAAAAGAATAACAACAACTTGACATAAATCTGAAATTTAAACAGAAAAAAAAACGGAACAGCTGTTTACTGTGTAAGATGCAGCATCATCTTTTAAATAATTCTCTTACCACGAATATATTATGAGATATGAAGGAGGAAACTTCCTCTTCCATCCCCCCCCCCAATGTGCACCTCCAACCCCCACACGAACGCACACACACACTTAATGCTGCAACTCGTGACAGAAAAATGCCAGGCGTCCTTCAAACCATCTGAAGATAAGTCAAGTCCGTGAATAATATACGCAGATTTGTGTTAAATTTTATCAGTTTTGCTAACTGTGAGTTTTGTTAACTGTGAACTTTGTTAACTGCGAGTTTTTGTTAACTGTTACACGAGCATACTGAGACAGGAGTTCTCGCTGTTCGTTGTTAGCTCCAACTTGGGCGTAAATTATGGCCCCGGCACTTTGACAAGGATGCTTTTAGAAGCGGGGAGAGGAAAACTCTGTAGAGTGTTGATCTGTGTACTTAAAGTAAGGGGAGGGGTGGGGCTGTTGAAATGAGTAGTGGGGAGGATCTATGAGCGACTTACAGCAGGGAAATGTTCTATGGAACATACTGACGGGGAGGCGGACGGGATATCTAAAATATTCATGGCCGAGTTGTTATGGCGAGATCGTGTAACACCCAACTTCAGGCATAAGGAGATAAGTGGTTTTGTGTGGCGTCTAGTTCAACGATGAAAGTGAAATGAGAATGTGTTTATATGCGTTTATATGTGTTTCACAGGACAGAAACATCACCAGCTCCGCCAGTTAGGCCCTTGGCTGGCGCTGGCGTAGTGGTTAGTGTGAGCATCTCGAACGTAAAGGTCGACGGTTCAAGACCAGTCAGAGGAGCCCCAGGCACCCAGGCTGTAGAAATTGCCACATGCCTTCTTCTGGAGCCGGAGAAGGGAAGGCGGCCAGGAGTGGTGCAGACCACGTCATCGTCTACAGTGACCTCAGGTCAAAGAAATTAGGACACCAGCATTATTTTTCTAAAGTGCCCCTATGACTCTAACATCATAACTATAAGTGTCTTTATGACACTAACATCATATCCCTAAGTGCGTCTATGATACTAGCATCATAACCATAAGTGCCTTTATGACACTAACATCGTATCCTTAAGTGCCTCTATCATTCTAACATCATAACCATAAGTGTCTTTACGACACTAAGACCATATCCCTAAGCACCTCTATGACACTAACATCATAACCATAGGTGCCTTTTTGACACTAACATCATATTCTTAAGTGCCTCAATCATTCTAACATCATAACCATAACTGTCTTTACGACACTAACATCATATCCCTAAGTGCCTCTACGACACTAACGTCATATCTCTAAGTGTCTTTACAACACTGACATCTTGTCCCTAAGTGCCGTTATACCACTAACATCATATTCACAAGTGCCTCTATGACACTAGCATCATATCCCTATGTACCACTATTAAACTGACATCATATCCCTAATTCTCTCTATGACACTAACATCATATCCCTAGGTGTCTCTGTGATATTAACATCATACCCCTAAGTGCCTCTATGACATTAACATCATATCCCTAATTCCCTCTATGACACTAACATCATATCCCTAATTCTCTCTGTGACACTAACATCATATCCATAGGTGTATCTGTGACATTAACAGCATACCCATAAGTGCCTGTATGACACTAACATCATACCTCTAAGTGCCTCTATGACACTAACATCATACCCCTAAGTGCCTCTATGATACTAACATGTTATCCATAAGTGGCTCTATGACACTAACATCTTATCCTTAAGTGCCTCTATGACACTAACATCATATTCCTAAGTGCCTCTATGACACTAACATCATATCCCTAAGTGCCTCTATGACACTAACATCATATCCCTAAGTGCCTCTATGACACTAACATCATACCCCTAAGTGCCTCTATGACACTAACATCATACCCCTAAGTGCCTCTATGACACTAACATCTTATCCTTAAGTGCCTCTATGACACTAACATCATATTCCTAAGTGCCTCTATGACACTAACATCATATTCCTAAGTGTCTCAATGACACTAACATCATACCCCTAAGTGCCTCTATGACATTAACATCATATCCCTAAGTGCCTCTATGACACTAACATCATACCCGTAAGTGCCTCTATGACACTAACATCATACCCCTAAGTGTCTCTATGACAATAAGGCATAACATAATCACATTTAAACTCCAGTATCACAGCTCGATCAAATACAAGTTTTGAATGTGCTCATATTTAAAGTTATCGTCCGTGTGGGCCTCTTTGCCTGTGTGTCTAATCAGACAGTAAGATATTTCGAACTCCCAGGCTGGTCTGCTTGTCCTAAAACCGTTTGGCCGCCCTACCACTATTTACGACTGTCAACCTCAATGCCTTCTGAAGGTGGCTTGGTAGAGTCATTGCCTTGTGAGGGTGGCTTGGTAGAGTCATTGCCTTGTGAGGGTGGCTTGGTAGAGTCATTACTTTGTGAGGGTGGCTTGGTAGAGTCATTACCTTGTGAGGGTGGCTTGGTAGAGTCATTGCCTTGTGAGGGTGGCTTGGTAGAGTCATTACTTTGTGAGAGTGGCTTGGTAGAGTCATTGCCTTGTGAGGGTGGCTTGGTAGAGTCATTACTTTGTGAGGGTGACTTAATAGAGTCATTACCTTGTGAGGGTGGCTTGGTAGAGTCATTGCCTTGTGAGGGTGGCTTGGTAGAGTCATTACTTTGTGAGGGTGGCTTGGTAGAGTCATTGCCTTGTGAGGGTGGCTTGGTAGAGTCATTACTTTGTGAGGGTGACTTGATAGAGTCATTGCCTTGTGAGGGTGGCTTGGTAGAGTCATTACCTTGTGAGGGTGGCTTGGTAGAGTCATTGCCTTGTGAGGGTGGCTTGGTAGAGTCATTACTTTGTGAGGGTGACTTGATAGAGTCATTACCTGGGAAGTCATTACTTTGTGAAAGTGGCTCGACATAGTCAAAACCTTGTGAATCTGGCCTGGCAGAGTCACTACTTTATGGGGGTAACCCAACACTTTGTGAGGACTTCTAGGTAGATACAGTATCTTGTGTGGGTAGCTCTGCTGAATCAAGACTGAGGGAGCAAACCTGGAAGAAAATATTCTAATCAATTCCACTCTAGAAAGTGACCAATGGCTAGATCCCTTCCTTTTATCTTTTTGACATCCACTACACCCTCGTTAGATTTCTAGGGATCATATCCTTTGTTGGCTGAGGGGTTAGGCGCTCGGTTTACTACTCCGGTGGTACGGGGTTCAGTCCCAGCAGTGGGATTTTTTTCTGATACGCACCAAAAAACAAAAGGCCCAGGGGAAGACCCAGCATTTAAAAATGGGTACCGGAGAAATCTGGGAAGGTAGATGCGGCCAGGTGTAATACAGACTTTCACGTGCCGAAGTCTTGGAAAATCCGGACCTAACACTGTATCCATAAAATGCCTTAAAGGTATGGAAACTGAGATTTTACCTTTATATCCATGGTTTGGAATTCATCCACAGAATCAAGAGCTGGTTAATGCGACGCAAACAAAGAACGTTTTATATTCCAGCAGGCCAAGAGCAGCAGGAGAACTCAGCAGTACAAGAGGAGTAGGAGACCTCAGCACTCTAAGAGGAGCAGGAGAACTCTGCAGTCCAAGAGGAGAAGGAGAACTCTGCAGTCCAAGAGGAGCAGAAGAACTCAGCAGTCTAAGAGAAGCAGGAGAATTCAGCAGTCTAAGAGGAGCAGGAGAACTCAGCAGTTTAAGAGGAGCAGGAGAACACAGCGATCTAAGAGGAGCAGGAGAACTCAGCGGTCCAAGACCAGTAAGAGAACTCAGCAGTCCAAGACCAGCAGGAGAACTCAATAGTCCAAGAGGTGCAGGAGAACTCAAGAGTCCAAGACTAGCATGACAACTCAGTAGTCCAAGAGGAGAAGGAGAACTCAAGAGTCCAAGACCATCAGGAGAACTCAGCAGACTAAGAGGAGCAGGATAACTCAGCAGTCCAAGACCAGCAGGAGAACTCAGCAGTCCAAGACCAATAGGAGAACTCAAAAGTACAAGACCAGCAGGAGAACTCAGCAGTCCAAGACCAATAGGAGAACTCAAAAGTACAAGACCAGCAGGAGAACTCAGCAGTCCAAGACCAATAGGAGAACTCAAAAGTACAGGACCAGCAGGAGAACTCAGCAGTCCAAGACCAATAAGAGAACTCAAAAGTACAAGACCAGCAGGAAAACTCAGCAGTCCAGGACCAATTGGAGAAATTAAAAGTACAAGACCAGCAGGAAAACTCAGCAGTACAAGATCAATAAAAGAACTCTAAAGTACAAGACCAGCAGGAGACCTCAGCAGCCCAAGACCAAAAGGACAACTCAAATGTACAAGACCAGCAGGAAAACTCAGCAGTCCAGGACCAATAGGAGAACTTAAAAGTCTAAGAGGAGCAGGAGAACACAGCAGTCTAAGAAGAGCAGCAGAGAATAGTAGTTTAAGAAGAGTAGGAGAACACAGCAGACTAAGAAGAGAAGGAAAACACAGTAGTCTAAGAAGAGCAGGAGAACACAGTATTCTAAGAGGAGCAGGAGAACACAGCAGTCTAAGAGGAGCAGGAGAGCACAGTAGTCTAAGAGGAGAAGGAGAACTCAGCAGTCTAACAGGAGCAGGAGAACTCAGCAGTCTAAGAGGAACAGGAGAACACAGAAGTCTAACGGGAGCAGGAGAACACAGCAGTCTCAGAGGAGCAGGAGAACACAGTAGTGTAAGAGGAGAAGGAGAACTCAGCAGTCCAACAGGAGCAGGAGAACTCAGCAGTCTAAGAAGAGCAGGAGAACACAGCGGTATAGACCGAGAGCAGGAGAACACAGCGGTCTACGAGGAGCAGGATAACTCAGCAGTCCAAGACCAGTATGAGAACTCAGCAGTCTAACAGGAGCAGGAGAACTCAGCAGTCTAATAGGAGCAGGAGATCTCAGCAGTCTAGGAGGAACAGGAGAACTCAGCAGTCTAACAGGAGCAGGAGAACACAGCGGTCTAAAAGGAGCAGGAGAACACAGTAGTCTAAGAAGAGCAGGAGAACACAGCAGTCTAAGAAGAGCAGGAGAACACAGCAGTCTAAGAGGAGCAGGAGAACTCAGCAGTCTAAGAAGAGCAGGAGAACACAGTAGTCTAAAAGGAGCAGGAGAACACAGTAGTCTAAGAAGAGCAGGAGAACACAGCGGTCTAAAATGAGCAGGAGAACACAGCAGTCTAAGAAGAGCAGGAGAACACAGCAGTCTAAGAAGAGCAGGAGAACATAGCAGTCTAAGAAGAGCAGGAGAACACAGCAGTCTAAGAAAAGCAGGAGAACACAGTAGTCTAAAAGGAGCAGGAGAACACAGCGGTCTAAAAGGAGCAGGAGAACACAGTAGTCTAAGAAGAGCAGGAGAACACAGTAGTCTAAAAGGAACAGGAGAACACAGCAGTCTAAGAAGAGCACGAGAACACAGCAGTCTAAAAGGAGCAGGAGAACTCAGCAGTCTAACAGAAGCAGGAGAACACAGCGGTCTAAGAAGAGCAGGAGAATCAGCAGTCTAAGAGGAGCAGGAGAACTCAGCTGTCTAAGAAGAGCAGGAGAATCAGCGGTCTAAGAAGAGCAGGAGAATCAGCGGTCTAAGAAGAGCAGGAGAACTCAGCAGTCTACGAGGAGCAGGAGAACACAGCGGTCTAAGAAGAGCAGGAGAATCAGCGGTCTAAGAGGAGCAGGAGAACTCAGCTGTCTAACAGGAGCAGGAAAACTCAGCGGTCTAAGAGGAGCAGAAGAACTCAGCAGTCTAAGAGGAGCAGGAGAACTCAACAGTCTAAGAGGAGCAGAAGAACTCAGCAGTCTAAGAGGAGCAGGAGAACTCAACAGTCTAACAAGACCAGGAGAACACAGCGGTCTAAGAGGAGCAGAAGAACTCAGCAGTCTAACAAGACCAGGAGAACACAGCAGTCTAAGAGGAGCAGGAGAACATAGTAGTCTAACAAGACCATGAGAACACAGCAGTCTAAGAGGAGAAGGAGAACACAGCGGTATAGACCGAGAGCAGGAGAACACAGCGGTCTAAGAGGAGCAGGAGAACATAGTAGTCTAACAAGACCAGGAGAACACAGCAGTCTAAGAGGAGCAGGAGAACACAGTAGTCTAACAAGACCAGGAGAATACAGCAGTCTAAGAGGAGCAGGAGAACACATTGGAGTTTAAACCTTGGGCACCAGGGACATTTATCTGATATTGAGAACTTGTCACCGAAACCATCCCTGCTGTGACAGCATCAACAACCAGTGAGAAATGAAAATCGGGGTTGGAGGGTGGGTAAATTTGTTGAAAGATTCACATGGGACCAAGCAGATAAGAACAGATATGACGTCCATCACAATACTGAAATTCAAGAATTTAAAACAACAAAGCAAAAAAAAAAAAACGAATTAAAAACTGAACGAATGTTCGTACAGTATTTTTCGCGCTGTCTTATTTCGTCCTTTCCTGTTTCGTCCTTTTCTGCTTTCTTTCCATCTTCCTTTCTCATTTATTCTTGTCTGTGTGTTTCTCTTCATAATTCTTCTTTCTTTCTATACTTCACAAGTTTGCTTGTATATTTAAACGCTCCTTCTTTCTCTCTTCTTTCTTTCTATCTTTCTGCCTTCCCTCATTAACTCTTTACTTCTTTTTTTTTCTTGTATCTTTGATTGTTACTTTATTTTTTTTTAACCCTGGGCTGCGTCTGCGATTTATAGAATGATAATATCTGAACAGAGTGAGGTGAAGTTCATTAAAGAAAGACGAAGCATTTTACTAAGAAGAAATATACTGAGCATGCCCAAGGAAAATGAATTTTCCCCATCCTTCTCCAGTATGAAATTGTTCTTTCATATAGTTCCTGCTTCATAGTTCCAACTCATATTCCTCCGCCCCCTGGCGGAACTAGATCTTTCACCCCCGCTTAGCCGGAACCCCATTTCCGAACAAGGCATTGTGGGTAGTCCTAATTTGAGGGTGCGACTCTAATAAGCTTGTTGTGCCTGTGTGTGGCAAGATTCGTCTTCATTCTTTCATTCGTTCCAGAATTCTTTTATTTGAGTCTTCAGACTGTCGCCAAGATTAACATGTCAGAGACTGTAATGGGGAAGGTGACTCTTCGGGTCTCATGATAGTGGTTGACATGCGCATAACAATAACCAGACTTAGCATTGTAACATGCTTCAGCGAGTGTAGAGATCGCAGGCTCGCTGAATCAGATTAGATAATTTATTTCGCAAATAATGAACAATATGGTAGCGACAATACGGTAGCAACAATATGGTAGCGACAATATGGTAGCGAAATAACAGATAGTCTCTTTTGTCTATGGAGTTCTCACCCAACCGTTTATTCACAATATTACACTTTTCAGCAAACTTTACTAAACTTTCTTAATGTCTGTCGGAGTTTCCAGGCGGTTGTGAGATTGCCTTTTTCTGTGGAGAATCAAACTGAGCCACAGTGTCTGCCAGGTCTCCTTCTTTTTTCTGTGGAGCATAAAACTGACCCACAGTGTCTGCCAGGTCTCCTTCTTTTTTCTGTGGAGCTCTGTCTGAAGCTCTTCGTTGGTTGACCATCTGTCTGTAGGTCGTTATTGGTTGACCATCTGTTTGGAGTTCTATCTTCTCTGGCTTGCCAGCTCTGATCTTATGCTATGGTTCCTATCTCTGGCTCGCCGGCTCTGATCTTCTGCCATGGTTCCTATCTCTTGGTCCCTGACTCTGATCTTCTGCCATGGTTCCTATATCTTGGTCCCCGACTCTGATCTTCTGCCATGGTTCCTATCTCTGGCTCGCCGGCCCTGATCTTCTGTTATGGTTCCTGTCTCTGGCTCGCCGGCTCTGATCTTCTGCCATGGTTCCTATCTCTTGGTCCCCGACTTTGATCTTCTGCCATGGTTCCTATCTCTTGCTCACCGGCTCTGATCTTCTGCCATGGTTCCTATCTCTTGGTCCCCGACTCTGATCTTCTGCCATGGTTCCTATCTCTTGGTCCCCGACTCTGATCTTCTGCCATGGTTCCTATCTCTTGGTCCCCGACTCTGATCTTCTGCCATGGTTCCTATCTCTTGGTCCCCGACTCTGATCTTCTGCCACGGTTCCTATCTCTTGCTCGCCGGCTCTGATCTTCTGCCATAGTTCCTATCTCTTGCTCGGCGCATCTGACATTCTGTTATGGTTCCTATCTCTTGCTCGCCGGCTCTGACATTCTGTTATGGTTCCCATCTCTGGCTCGCCGGCTTTGGTTTGTCTGTTATGGTTCCTATCTCTGGCTCGCCGGCTTTGGTTTGTCTGTTATGATTCCTATCTCTGGCTCACCGGCTTTGATTTGTCTGTTATGGTTCCTATCTGTAGTTTGCCGGCCCTTTTATCAAAGCTGTGGTATCGAACCTGCATCATCTACAAGCCATTGCTTCCAGGAATATAGAGATCAGATGCCAGAACACAAGCACTTAACAAGAAATTCAGTGTAAGTAGAAAAAAAAATTATAAAATGTCCTTTTTGCCGCAAAGACAACATAAAAATGCGTCAATATATATTTACAGGTTTATATTATATTAAAACACGATCTGTTCTGTTGTGTTGTTTTTGTATGTGATCACTGAAAAAAAAACAGAGATATCGGATTGTTGAATTTTCTTCATTTGTATATACGTATCTTACTTTCTGCCGACTTTTCTCAGTCTTTCTATCTTTTTTGTAAAACTAAGCCATACGCCTCCATCTTATTTCATTACTGGAACCAGTTTTACCGCAGTCCTCACCTCTCATACATACGTGGCCCACTGAACCAATGGGCTTTTATAAGAGCACGGACTTGTCATAATAATACACACGCAGCCCGCTGGACTAGTGGACTTTTTATATAACACCAGGAAAGACTAGGCGCCATTTTCCACACGTGCTATCAATAAAATCGAAGTGAGAAAGACAGATTTAGCAGCAAAGAACTTCATGGAGCTTAGAGTGCTTTAGACTAAAGACAGAAAGAGAAGAAAAAAAGGCACAAAGAAAACGAAAAGACTGAAAGAAAGGGGAAAAAAAAGAAGAAACACCACTTAAAATGCTGGTGAACTGCATTAAAATTGTTTACCCTTCGGAGCTGGCCAGTTTTTATGTACGAAAAGCTCAGGAGCAAACAAAGTGAATGCGGAAAAGAGTTAAGCGGATTTTATGTTCTTCCTACATGTGTAAACACATCATTACCGGCGGACAAGAGAATCGTTAGGATGAAGAACGGCGCAAGAGATGAATAGAAGACATAGGCGACGACTAGAAGAGAGATGCTGAAGGTATGAGGAAGATGACAGATGAAGGAACGACAGCAGGAAAGAAATGGTTCCCCGGAGAGACTCCACGGAGGTTCTCCAAGTGTGGCACGGAAGTTGTTTCTGGATGTGGCCGTCCAGCTTTGATTTATGCCTAAAGTGAGCCTTGCTCCGTGTGCTATCTGAGCTTTGAACAAAACAATGAAAGGCTGCACCAATAATAATAAAAACAACAAGAATAATAACAACATAATAAAATATAGCAGCAGTAACACCTACAATAATAATAATAATACCAAAAAACGACAAGAAAAATAAGAAGAAAAATAACAATACTAATCATAATAATAATGATAGCAACTACAATAACAATAATAGTAACAATAATAAAAAAAATAGCAATAACAACAACAATATAACAATAAAAAATAATAATAATTACAACAACTAAAATCATAACAGCAACAGTAAGTATAACAAGAATAATTACAGTAACAACAACGTCAACAGCATGCATGCAGGATACTCTCTACTGTAGGGAGCGGAATAACAACACAACTCCTTCAGATCATCAGAGGAAGCACCTCCCTCCACCAACAAGTGTTCCGGCCTTATTAAACTCCTGACACTCTAAAGGAGGGAGGGGGGGTGTGTGGTTGGGTGGGGTTCTCCTCTCTGGGTCATGGCTCCCAGAGGTCTCGTGAGCTGTTGTTTTTTTTGTCCCCGGGGATTTGACCCATGATCTTCCAGTTGGCACTGCAACAGTAACAATAGCAATAATAATAGCGACAACAGCAACAACGTCAACAGAAATATAACAACAGCAATTAATGCAGTAGCAACAACGGCAATAACAATTGAAAAAAAAAACAACAACAGAAAACGGCGACAACAAGTGCAATAACAAAGATAACAATAACAACAATAATAACAACTCCTATAACATCTATAACGCAGCAACAATAACGTCAACAAAACATGAACGACTAAAACTCTCATGACAAATGTCTGAATGAGAGAGAACAAACGTGGAGAGGGGCGTGTCCAGTCTCTCTGAACAATCCGATGATACTTTTTTTCCTGCTTAGACACGGAACAGCGACAGATTTATAAACATTGTTACAAAATAATAGAATATTGACTTTACGTTTAATTTTTTTTTTGTATCAGCGAAATGTACAATCAGTTTCCGATTTAGGACTTCTGAAATATTAAAATGAATACAAGCTGATCGAGGCTGATCGAGTGTGGATTGTGATTTACGGTAAGTAGAAGGCGCAGGTGACTGTAACAGCCATGCATGTGTCAGTGTAGCAGTTACGGCGTGATATAGGGACGCTTAGTAACACAAGTCAGTGTAGCAGATACGCCGTGATATAGGGACGCTTAGTAACACAAGTCAGTGTAGCAGGCATGCAGTGATATAGACACACTTAGTAACACAAGTCAGTGTAGCAGGCATGCAGTGATATAGGGACACTTAGTAACACAAGTCAGTGTAGCAGGCATGCAGTGATATAGGGACGCTTAGTAACACAAGTTAATGTAGCAGACATGCAGTGATATAGGGACACTTAGTAACACAAGTTGTATAGCAGGTATGCAGTAATATAGGGACGCTTAGTAACACAAGTCACTGCCACAGATATTCAGTCTTTGACTAACAGATCAGCAGACACAGATTCGAAAAGTACGCAGCTGCAACTGATTGCATATAAGACAGACACATAGATACATAATCACACAGATCCCTTGACAGACAGACAGACAAACAGACAGACAGACAGATAGATAGATAGATAGATAGATAGATAGATAGATAGATAGATAGATAGATAGATAGATAGATAGATAGATAGATAGATAGATAGATAGATAGATAGAGATAGATAGATAGATAGATAGGGCCTATTTTAAAATGTGGGACTTTTTGTGAAATAAGCAATTTCTGAACTATGTTCAGCCTTATGAAGAAAACTGACCATGTTTCACTGACCTAATATTTTATCGACTATGTGTGAAGATATATTGACGGCCTATGTTCTTGACTTTCTGTTATCCTCTCTCCTATAAAGACGCTATCCAGAACCAACAGAAGCTGGTCACTTCTCTACAGAGTGCGTGAAAAAAGGGAGACAATTCATCATCTCCGGTCGCTATCCCCTACAGGAAAAAGGTAGTGGACGAGACCTCCCAGGGGGGGAATATTCTTTCCTTGGGCACTTAGAGAAAACCCTTGGGCCAAAGATTTAAGATGACAGCAGCCCCTGTAAGTGCAGCAAATGTCGGTATGATAATTAGACGTATAAATCACACGTTCGCAGGACGGACTGAAGACTGGAACGATCAATCGGTTTATACAAAGATCGTTGTTTCGTGTAGATAGATGAGGACGTTGCAAAACAAGCAGACGAGCAGCTGGGAACAAGTGGCACAATCTGGTTGTTTCCAGGCGGTGGTAGAGGCTGGGGTGTGTTCTTGTGCTGTGTTATAACCCTGGCTTAAAGTTTTTGGCCAGTAGTTTCTAACTTTTTTTCTTGTGGCTGTGGACCCCCCTTTACGGCTTGAGGATCGTTGTGGACCCCATTCTCGGTCCTGTGAACAGTCGTAGACCCCCCTTTCGGGCTTGAAAATAGCTGTGGACCCTCTTTACGGCCCCAGAACAGCCGTGGACTCCCTTAGCGACTTGAGAACAGCAATGGATGCCGAATTTAAAAAAAAATAAAGCAATAAAGAAAACAAATGCGATGCTAAGATTTATTTATTGACCCAATCCATTTGCTGGTTCGCAGATCTTAAAAAAAAAACAACTTTTCAGTGGACAATCCTTGGGGTCACATGGACCCCAGATTAAGAACCACTGTTCTAAGCAAATGACTCCTTGATGACAAATGAAGAAACTCTATGCTACAGAGAGCGAAACAACTACACAAGGTCCTTGATCATCTCAGGAAGTACACAACAATAGTCTAGTCTCATTCAAATATTTGCAATGATTGCAGGGACTTCTTCCTGGTAAGTCTACCATGGCACCACAGTCTATGCCGTGTGCTAATGATTGCAAGGTGATGTTCACCGCTTTAATGCTCGTGTCCTCGTGTCTATGAAGTACCTGCGAGAAGACTCGGCTTCTTTCGTGTTGGCTTTGTCTTTCTTCTTTTGTCTTTTGCGTTGTTTTTAATAGCCACATGTTCCCGATTACCTCCGTAGTGCAGCCTCAACAAGACCCTCTCTTCTATTCGTCTGCTTATGTGTAGATGTATACTTGTTTCTTATAGTTATTCATCTCTCTGTCAATTTCCATTATTTGTCCACTGTAGTAATGTTCTTTCTGTTTACCAACAAGTGTTGACTTTATCAGTTACTGTTAAGATTTTATCTCACTTAATCTACGACTCTTCTACGTAGCTTTGTGTCTGTTTTGTTGTTCACTTCACAGACTTACTTGCTTCCAGGAACTTTCTTTCTCTCGCCCAGTGGCATAAGTAGTACAGAAGCACCAACTTTATAATTTTAAGTGGCTTTAATGATGCACGGGGTGACGATGAGTCGATGGGCGATATGACGAGGACGACAGATGCATCGACAAAATCATTGAACATAAGACTGGACGTAATTTACAATTCCACATTATATATGTTCCCGGTAGACGTTTATCGCCATCAGAACATCCTACTACATTCTATTCGATAACTCTTCTCTCTCTCTCGCTCTCTCCCTCTCTCTCTCTCCCTCTCTCTCTCTCTCCTCTCTCTCTCTCTCTCTCTCCCTCTCTCTCTCTCTCTCTCTGAACCTTAAGTGCCCAGGGCACATGGGGCTTCTGCAAGGATTTTCCACAAATGCCTGTCCTTTGCCTTTTTTTCTGCTTTTGTCCACGTAAGCCCTTTATTGCTCAACATCCTCTCTGTTGTTCTTCTCTATGTCTCTTTTGGTCTACCCTTACTTCTGTTCTCCTGTGGTGTCCATCTTAGTGCTATTTTTGTTAGTGAGTTGTCAGTCATTCGAAGCACATGTCCCAGCCATCGCCAGCGTCTTTCCTCAATAACTGCTGTCAGTGGCTTCATCTGCATTTCTGAACTCTTCACTAACGACTACATTTCTAACAGGCTAATCTACGTCTATCCCAGAAGCCACGTGCAGCTTCTTTTGGTTAATGATACTTTGCATGCTGAAAGCACGTGTTCCAAAGTCTCTATTTCACTGGATTAAGATGTGAAGGATGCTGAAGTAGGTTTGGGATCAAATTCAATAGAAGCTCTCTGTTTTCAGAAGCAGCTATTGTTCTCTAACCCTGACGCTGACATGTCAGCTATTGTTCGTTAGCCCTGACGCTGACATGTCAGCTATTGTTCGTTAGCCCTGGCGCTGACATGTCAGCTATTGTTCGCTAACACTGACGCTAGAATGTCAGCCTCTGTTCGCTAACACTGACGCTAGAATGTCAACCTCTGTTCGCTAACACTGACGCTAGAATGTCAGCCTCTGTTCGCTAACACTGACGCTAACATGTCGGGGAGCACAGCATCTTCATCCCCTCCGATCAGATTAAAGACAATCATGTTTTACATCTTTCACATAATGTTACATCCTTCATATAATAATATTACACCGTTCACGTAATGTTACACCGTTCACGTAATGTTACACCGTTCACATAAAATTACCCTGTTCACATAAAAGTGTAAATCTGTTCTGTCTTGAGACTGAGAGAGAATGATTCGAGGGCTGAGACCCCAGTGGAAAGATTTAGGGAGCCTTCACAAGGTGCAGCAGGCCAGTAACATAAACTAAAATACGTCAGAGTACAGAACTAAATATACCTTTTTTATGCACACATTTCCCGTACATTAATGATACGTTATGTGCACATATGAAAATTTATAGTGATTTTTTAAACTTCATTAATTTTTGGCAGAAATTAGCTTTCAATAGCGGCCTGAGAAACTGTCATAAAAGTAAGGAACTTAACAAAAGCTGAGTAAATGTGTTTAAAAAATGCCGAGAAACTGTAACAAAGGCTAAGGAATTGTAATAAAAGTTTAGAAACTGTAACAAAGTATTAGAAACTAACATAAAAGCTTAGAAACTGTAACAAAGGCTGAGAAACTAGCACAAAAGCTTAGAAACTGTAACAAAAGTTAATGAACCGTAGAAGAAGCTGAGAAATTGTAACAAAAGCTGAAGAAAGAAATAATGAAAACTATAGGAACCTGACATTGTGAAATATTGCTGTCATATGAATAGGCATAATACAATAATTAAAACAATACTAGAGGGATGGCTGAGAAAATAAAATGAAGAGAGCTGCAATGATATAGATGGCTGAACAATATAAAAAGGATTGGGTGGATACAAGATTGGCCTGTTGCACTAGAAAAACTTCTTACTTAAATCCTTCCCGTGCCGTTAAACGTCAGATAGGGCTCGCATAGTTGTTTGCCAAGTTTTCCTGTTCTCGGCGAGTCTTTTAACTTCATCAAGGGATGTTATGTCCACTAAACTGTCTTCTCTTAACAATGTCCTCGTTAGAGTTTCACGTGGTCGACCTCTTTTTCTTCAGCCTGTTGTGCTCCACTTAATAGCTTGTTTTGTATTCTCTGATTGTTTCTTCTCATCACATGGCCTACTTATGTCCATCTTCTTTTTCTGATCACCCATGAGACAGGTTGTTGTTTGCTCATCTGTCTTATCCCTGCGTTGTTCTTGAATTTGTTCCACTTTATACCGAGTATTTTCCTTAGGCATTTGTTTTCAAAAGAGCCTAATTTCTTGTCTATTTCTTTAGTTGATTCCCAGCTTTCGCATGCATAAATGAGGGTGGATATCACATTTGAATCGAATAATCTTAACTTGGTTTTTGTGCTTATAATTTTTGAATGCCATATATTCTCAAGATTTGTGAAGGACAATGTTGCTTTTGCAATTCCAATTCTAACTTCCTTCCTGGTGTCACCATCCTGGTCTATGTAGCTGCTAATGTATGCAAATTGGTGTACTTCATCAACAACTGTTCCTTCTACATATAGTTTTCCTTCTTGATTGATGAGAAGTTTAATAATTTTTGTTTTGTCTTTGCTAATTTCAAGACCCATTTTGCTAGCCAAGGAAGACAGGGAATCTGTTTTTTCCTGCATCGATTTCACATTGTCACTGATAAGAATTATGTCATCAGCAAAATCAAGATCTATTTGGGTCCCATGTACTCAATAACTGCCGGTCATACCTGTACAGCATCTTTTCATTATAAAGTCTATGACAATTCCAAAAAAGCAAGGGAGATAATATGCATCCTTGTTTCACGCCTGTTTCAATCTGAAACCATTCGCCCATTCATTCTTCTGTCTTGACTGTACAAACATACCCGTTGTAGAGATCTCTAATGATGTAGATAATTTTAGATGGTATTTCATATAGTCTTAAATTCTTCACAATGAATCTCTGTGTATGCTATCAAATGGTTTTTTAAAGTCTATGAAGTTCAGGATGAATGGTTTCTGTTTTTCAATCTGTTCTTCAAGTATTATTCTTAGAGTAAAGAGCTGGTCGAGACAGCTTCTCCCTTTCGAAATCCTGCCTGTTCTTCTCACATTGCAGTATCCACTACATCCTTAATTCTATTCAGAATCACTTTACAAAACACCTTTGACACAGCTGATAATAAAGTTACACCCCTCCAGTTATTGCAGTCACTGTGCTTGCCTTTTTTTGTTTGTTTGTATTTTAACAATGATTCGCTTTTTCCATTTAGAAGGGACTTTTTCTTCTTTCCAAATCTTATTAAACATTCTTTATATTTGGCTCATGTTGTCATTGTTAATAACTTTTAACATTTTGACTGTGATTTCATCTTCACCTGCAGCTTTGTTGTTTTAGCCATTAGATTCACTGCTGTTTCAATTTCATTAAGTGTAACTTCAAATAAGTTGATATTTAGTTGTGGGACTGGTAAATTGGTTTCAAGATTTATTAATTCATTTGGGTGTGGTCGATTAAGTATTTCTTGGAAGTGTTCGGCCCATCTTTGCTTTTGGTCTTTACTTGATGTTAATAAGTTGCCTTTTTTGCTAAAGACTGGTCTTTCTCTGGAGGTAACAGCACCTGTTGGCTTCTTCTGTATGTTATATAGAGTTTTGCTGTCTCCTGCTTTTTGCTGCATTTTCTGCTTCTTTTGCCATATTGTCCATATATTCTCTTCTGTCTCTTCTAGCTGAACTTTTTACTTTATTGTCTAGTTCTTTGTATGTTGCTTTTGCCAAAACTTTTCCAAGATCTGTCTTTATATTCAACACGGCTAATTTGGCTGCTCTTCTTTTATGTATGTGTTTCCATGTGTTATCTGATATCCATGCTTTTCTACTTGTTGAGTGCAGTCCAGTCCTTGCTTTCGCTGCCGTGATTATGGCTGTGCTGTATGAATTCCGTAATTCATCTATATCTGTCTCGTCTACCTCTTTGAGTGCTGCGAAATGTTTGGTAAGTTCCAGACTGACATCACTGTTTGTATTTTCTTCTTGTAGGCTGTGACTGGGGAACAGAAAAAGCTTGGCAGGATACAAGACTGGCCAGTTGCACTATAAAAACTTGTAAACAGAAGAAGTTTGGCTGGATACAAGATTGGCCAGTTGCACTATAAAAACGGGAACAGAAGAAGCTTGGCTGGATACAAGATTGGCCAGTTGCACTATAAAAACTTGTGAACAGAAGAAGCTTGGTGGGTGGGTAGGTAAAGCAGCCAACATTTCCTGGGGAAACGGCACAGGATGATGAACAAAAAAGCTGTTTCTTTTTTACTATTCACTGTTTGAAGTGTAGATAAATGAGTCCTTTATTCACCTTGCTGGCGTTTCCTTGTTTTTCTAGTGATCTTGTCTGTGGCCTGCACTTGTTCGACTGCATTTCTTCCCTTAACAGCATTGTCAGTTCTACACTATTCATGCTTACATTAAACTGCTCCTTTCTCTGGTCACTATACAGGTCTCTCATGCGCTCTGACCATCTCTCCATGATTTATTTTTCTTAATAACTTGATCCCCCCCGTTGTTTTCAAACAGGCTATTGCTTTACTTGTTCTCATCTCACACAGTTCTTTTATCATTGTATCAGCTTCTTTGCCGTTATAAAACTGTTTTTCAATCTCATCACATTGCTCTGTTAGCCACCTCTCTTTCTCTTCCTTGCACCGCCTTCTCTCTTTTGTTAATCTCTTCATACATTTCTTTGGTTATTTTTGTTCTTCCTTTTGTTTGGTTATTTTTGTTCTTCCTTCTCTTCCCCAGAAATCATAGAACTGTCATCTGTCGCCCACTTTGTCCTAGTTTGTCTCTGAACCTCTGGTTTTGATGCCTTCAATGCTTAGTGGAATGAACCCTTCAAGGTTTTCCATTCATCATTTCGTAATGTAATAATGCGTAATATTTATTTTTAGCTTCTATTTTTGAATTTCTCTTTAATTTCTTTATCATTTTCTAACACATGTATAGAGTTTGTGGTCATTATTTTAACAATGTAGTTTAGATTTTCTGGTCATTACTTTAACAATGTAATTGGTTCTAAGGACTGCAAACGCGCCACAAACAGCCTCTGGCAGTCAAGTCCAGCTCCTGGCCTTCCCGTGGCAGAACTGTTTAAACTGACAGGAGAAGGGGCGAGGGCGAATATCTGGCGCCTGAAAACCAGTTACTTAGGGTAGATGAGTGTCACGTTTGGTAGCTCATCTGCCGCTGTTGGCGAGATCTTCAGCTGCCGTGCGTGGAGCGGTGCTCTTCCCGGCCAATGAAGAAATTTGCAAATGAGGTTGCCGCGCAGCATCACTGCGGAAAAGGTGGTTGAAAGAATAAAGCGAAGCAAACAGTCAAATCACGGCACCTCTGGTCTGGAGGTCGGCCACGTCCTGAGTGCAGTCATATCGTGTGAAATGCATGAACCGGTTTGTCCCAGAGGTTAAGTCACTGCTGGCTTGACTTTTCAAATGCCGCGCGTGGAGTGAAGCTCCTCCCGGTTAAGGAAGTAAATGCGGAAATAAAGGTTGCTGTGCGGCGCCGATTTGAAAAGGTGGTGGAAAGTGAAGTTTAACCTGGTATGTCCAGTAGTATCGCTACGAGAGCTATACCACGGCACCTCTGCTCTAGAGGCCGCCTACGTCCGAAATACACCTACACTGGTGAAATATGCCTAAACCGGCACACACCAGGGGTGGAACTCGATGGCTAGACATGTCATGCCACCTCCGCTCTAGAGGTCGGTAACGCCTGATAAACACCCATACTGGTGAATTTTGCCTAAACCGGCTCATACCAGGGGTGAATCTTGAAGGCTATGAATGTCACAGTACCTCTGCCCTAGAGGTCGGTCCCGTCCCAAACATGCCCATACTGGGAAATGCCTAAACCGGCTCAACCCAGGGGTAGAAGTCACTAGTGGCGAGGATTCGTCCTCCTGGACAAAAGCTCCATCCTGGTCACAACTAGGAAGGGTAGCGGCCACGACCGCAAAATGCTGAAGTCGGAGACACTGGACCAGGGAAGTCTAGATAGGCAACCACCTCTCACCCGGCGGGGATGTCTGCGTATCCTAATCACGCTGAGGTTTTCCGGTGAGAAAGTCCAACCCTGGACTGGATGGGCAACCACCTCTCACCCGGCGGTGATACACGGGTATCTCATAACACGTCGAGGTTTTCCGGTGAGAAAGTCCAACTCTGTCCTGGGTGGGCTAACGCCTCTCACCCAGCGGGGATGCACTGATATTCCAAACACGTCGAGGTCTTCCGGTGAGAAAGTCCAACCCTAGACCAAACTGGTGCAATGAAAACCACGGTGTCACGCAATCCCGCTTCCGAGACCCACCAAGAATACAGGCTAAAGCACTGTGATACTCTGAACCCCTTGTGGTCCTTCGTGGAACTCATGTGGTCTATTTTGGACCACACAGGGGACCACCGGACCTAACGAGGACCACATGTGTGAATTCAGTAGGTTCACAGTGCGGTTTTTGGTGGTAGAAGTGAACGAAGAAGAAGAAGAAGAAGAACAATGTAATTTAGAGTTTCTGGTTATTATTTTTATAATTTAGTTTAGATTTTCTGGTCGTTATTTTAACAATTTAGTTTAGAGTTTCTGGTTATTATTTTATCAATTTAGTTGAGAGTTTCTAGTTATTATTTTAACAATTTATGAGTTTCTGGTCATTATTTTAACACTTTAGGAGTCTCTGGTCATTATTTTAACAATTTAGTTTAGAGTTTCTGGTCATTATTTTAACAATTTAGTTTAGAGTTTCTTGTCATTATTTTAACCATCTTCAATTTTATGCTGGTGAGGAAGGGGCCATAACCTGATAATATCACAGTATAAATTATCGTGACACTAGGAGAACCGCCACAGAGAAAGTTACAGGCCTCCTAAATATGATCTATGACACAGAACATATACCATCAGATCTATGACATACAACATATACCATCAGATCTATGACATACAACATATACCATCAGATCTATGACATAGAACATATACCATCAGATCTATGACATACAACATATACCATCAGATCTATGACACAGAACATATACCATCAGATCTATGACATAGAACATACACCATCAGATCTATGACATAGAACATACACCATCAGATCTATGACATAGAACATACACCATCAGATCTATGACATAGAACATATACCATCAGATCAATGACACAGAACATATAAACTATCCAAATCAGTTTTCACTGTAATTCCAAAGAAAGCTGGAACAATAGAATGTGATCAGCATCGCGCTATCAGTTAAATTAACCACATCACAAAATACTAGTAAGATTAATTAATCTGGGAGTACAAAATAAGATAATAACAAAAATAAAAGCGCAGAGGAACAGTGTGGTTTGCTGAAGGAAAAAAAGCACATTTTTTATATTAAGAACTATAAAAGAACAATCTCTAAACAAAGATTTATACTTGTGCTTTGTTGATTCCGTGAAAGTGTAAATTACTGGAAGCAAAGGGAGGTAATTCAAGTAAACAATGACGGACCTGAGTATTAGGGTATAAAACATGGCGTGAGACAAAGGTGCACGAAATTTAAAATGTGAAAGGAACTGAAGTAGAAGGCCATAATATTAGTAACCTGAGATATGTGGATGACACAGTTCTAGCAGCAGAAAGTGAAAGCAGTTTGCAGAAACTCGTGAACAAGATTAGTGAAGAGAGAAGTAAAGGAAACTTAGAGCTGAACGGTAACAACACAAAAACTATAGTAATATGGACAAGAATAAACTTACCAAAGTGTAGCATCCTTTCAAACAGGAAGACACTGACACAAGTAAATAAATTCAGTTTCCTTGGAACAACAATAACAGCTGATGGCAAGTGCACGTATGAAATGAAATCACGAAGAGGTAAGGCAAAGGCAGCTTTTTATAAACATGCAGAAGATACTAACAAAATGTCCATAAAAGTAGGGAAAAGAGTACTACAGTGCTATATAGAGGAAATATTGATATATGGCTGTGAAACTTTGACGGTAAACAAAAAGATGACAAAGAAACTGAAAGCAGCAGAGACCTGGTTTTGGAGAAAAATACAACAAAGCCCCTGGACAGACAGAAACAACAAACGAAGAGGTCCTCAAAGAAGCTTCAGAACAACGAAAACTAGTTTAAAATAATAAGAAAAATACAATCAAAATTTGATAAGAAAAATGCAATCAAAATTTGATAAGAAAAATAACAATCAAAATTTGATAAGAAAAATACAATCAAAATTTGATAAGAAAAATAACAATCAAAATTTGATAAGAAAAATAACAATCAAAATTTGATAAGAAAAATAACAATCAAAATTTGATAAGAAAAATGCAATCAAAATTTGAAAAGAAAAATACAATCAAAATTTGATAAGAAAAATACAATCAAAATTTGATAAGAAAAATACAATCAAAATTTGATAAGAAAAATACAATCAAAATTTAATCAGAAAAATAACAATCAAAATTTGATAAGAAAAATACAATCAAAATTTAATCAGAAAAATAACAATCAAAAGTTAATCAGAAAAACTAACAATCAAAATTTGATAAGAAAAATACAATCAAAATTTAATCAGAAAAATAACAATCAAAATTTGATAAGAAAAATACAATCAAAATTTAATCAGAAAAATAACAATCAAAATTTGATAAGAAAAATAGAATCAAAATTTAATCAGAAAAATAACAATCAAAATTTGATAAGAAAAATAGAATCAAAATTTAATCAGAAAAATAACAATCAAAATTTGATAAGAAAAATAGAATCAAAATTTCTTGGACGTGTCATGACAAGACAGAAGTTGGAGAACCTAGCAGTGACTGGAAAATTCAAGAGGAAAATGAAAAAAGAAGGCCACGAGTGAAAACAATATCTCAGTGGACTGGCCAGATAGCATGGAAAAAAAGAAAGGCACCTGAATTACTCTGAAACACCAAGGACCGTGCACAATGGAGATGTATGAACGCCAACGCTATTGGACGCGGCTCATAGTAATAACATCTGTGGCACTCATGCTGAACAAACGGTTAAATTATATTTGATTTATTTACTGAAATGTCTGTTCTTTGCTTATAAGATTTATCTTGCTAGCATACAAAAGAAGAATCCTGACTTCCATCTGCAGATTGGCTTTAATATCTCACAGCCAAGAACTGATTTTATTTACTGCATTCCAGTGCTAAAGGCTACAGCGATGGAAACATTTTGTTAATGAAAAAAATTACTTCCCTTGGTAGAATGTTTCCCTTTTCTTATGTTCACGTTTTTTTAGTTGTAAATGTATTGACATAAGATGTCATGGGAAACACTCTGTCATAAATTGCGAGGACAAAAAAAATTAAAGAAAATGAACAAGGACATAAAAGAGGTGAAGAAGATAAACGAAGAGAAGAAATTTATTAGATAACGGAATCTGAGGGGTTAGCCTGGAGTAAGAAATTCATCATTTGAAATAAAAAGGGGAACAAAATCTCAGACAGACCCAACTTGTTCGTTACAGAAAGTAAAAGCTCCAGGTTAATCTCCAGAAGAATTATGTACATATAACTTCTGTTGTCCGGGATATGTACATCTAACTTCTGTTGTCCGGGATATGTACATCTAACTTCTGTTGTCCGGGACAGGTTTTAGTCCATGCTAGCAACCACTCGTGTGGTCCAGTGCAGATACGAAAGACAGGGAGGAGATACGAAAGACAGGGAGGAGATACGAAAGACAGGAAGGAGATACGAAAGACCGGGAGGAAATACGAAAGACTGGGAGGAAATACGAAAGACAGGGAGGAGTAAAGCAGTTTTCCTCTCTCGCCACTGCTTAAAGCCGTAACATGGTAACAATTTTACAAGATTTCTTTCCTCCGTCTACTGTGTATTATTACAGTTTCTCTAACATGAGCACTAGGCTCAGAGACACTCAACATATGTTACAATGATATTCTCTCTGTAACAGGACAACCCAGGTAACACTGACTCCACTACTCATCAATACACGACATGACCAGTTACATGTAAATCAACAACTCTACACCACAGTTAACACTTAGCATGAATCCAACATCACAGGATTCAGCAGACACACTTTATATGTTTAATGATGAGATTCCATTTGTACGATGAGTGTTGTAACGATGTAGAGTGTAAAACTTGATGGATACAATTACAAATGATCATCCAAAAAAAAAAAAAAATCAGTCCGGGCGACTAACATCGCCATAGGACTAGGTCAGACATTCAACATTTGTCCAAAAAACGTGGACAAATCGACACACAAATCTACATGACTACTACAACAATTTGTCCTAAGAAAAGCAATCCATCAACTACAACAATTTAACTACAGAATCGCTATCCCTTCCTAGAATCAAACACACAAACTCTCGCTACAACATTCTGACCAAAAACTCCCCTCTCAACTCATTCACACCTCCCGCCTAACCTAAACCACGTGACTAAGAATTCTCTCGAAACACGAGATATTTTCTCTGTGCTTGGCATACAGTGATGAGCTGTGGTCTACCAGACCACAACCACAGGGTTACACACAAAACAATCTGTACAGAATGTTATTCTGTTACAGGAGATACGACAGACAGGGAGGAGATACGACAGACAGAGAGTTAGACTGGGAGCTTCTGAGGGCCCCAACTACTGTCTTAACATTCAGAAGCCCGAGTGCAGGAACAGATTCAGTATCACTCTAAACCACGTGACCCTGTGATCTTCACAGAGGGGTCAGTGACACGAGGGCTAAACAGAGGGTGGGGCTATGCTGTCTCCCGTAACAACAAACTGGTTGCCAGTAAATCACGAGCCTATGAGACCAGCACTTGGGGCATGAGAATGGAGGTGAAGGCAGCATCAGAAGCAATATCATGGCTGGTGGAGCAGCACGACATGCACGGGGTCATTGTAACAGACTTCCAAAAACATGTTACGGAGAATCCAGAAACATTTCTTTAAGTGGGTCCAGCTTCTAGAGGGCTCTCGATTATTCAGTTTAAATGGGTCCTGGTTATGTGGGAGTCAACGTCAATGAGGGAGCGGACGAGCTGGCAGGCAGGGCATCAGCTCAGGGCACCCTAAGAATGGACAAGGAGGAGATTGCAACAGCCACATTTGATAGGCTGCCTATGGAGGACATCGGGTTGAGTGACAACAACCACATCAGGAGGATGATCAGACTAGGGGAGAAAGGGGGAAGTTGACGTTTTTTTTTGTCCCAGCGATATGGTTTAGCGCGTTTTACCCACAACTCAGCGCGTGACTGGCTCCATCAGCAGGAGCACAGTTCACTAGGTGTTGGAATGGAGGGCGGAACACATATGGGAATGCCCGAAGTGCGAGTGTACCTGTTTCTGATTACGTATTACAGCTGGTGTCACGTGATTCGTTTGCTTCCTAGTGCAATATCAGATTTTAACCGGCTAAGTTGTGGTTAGAGCACTCGTCTAGCAGCCGAATGGTCGAGGGTTCGAATCCCCAGCTGAGCGGGATTTTGTTACGACCAGTGCGGCCCCGAGGACAACCCAGCCTCGTAAAATGGGTACCAGAGAAAATCTGGAAAGGAAAGGCAGCGAGGAAAGGAACTGGCCACCCTACCTCATACGCTGATGACCCAGCATAATGAGGTCTCTAACGCTTCATCCCCTACGGCATTTGCTGTGGGACTTATCTTTACCTTTTATCTATACTTCACGCTGTAAACTACAAGAGATGTGTTAATAGATAAACAGGCAGACAGATAGATAAACAGACAGGCAGGCAGACAGATAAACAGGAAGGCAGGCAAGCAGACAGACAGATAAACAGACAGGCAGGTGGGCAGACAGACGTTTGCAGCAATCATTGCGTTTCTCATGGGTCCTGCACTGATGGAAAATAGTTCTGCTAATGTAGTAATGACTTAGAAACTAAAGACAGAAAAACTGAGCTATTGAAGCTTTACATTAGGGAAACAAAAAGAAACAGATAATATAAGTGCATGGTGTCATGTTTTAATAGCATTACATAACCGCTATCCCTGGGTTGTCATTGCTCGCCCTGTAAAAGTAGAACACACTGGGTGAGAAAGACAAACAGAGCCGTGCAGGCGTGCCCGACACTAGCCATTTAAAACATCGACCGATTTACTATCGCAAGTAACACTATCCATCCTTCCGCCATTAAAGAACAAATAGTCCGCGGCCTAAATAAACGACCCCATCAAAACGACAGACCTGTGATCCCCTCTCTGTGACGACACTGTTTCATTATCGCTTTCCTTATTATCGCAGTAATCGACCCCCGTGCCATCGCTTGGGTTTTGAAACAGACCCCCCGACTGGATGTGTCACGTTATGGTCATTTGCTCCCAAGCCCAGTCTTTACGTTCTGGCGTTATTAGATCGTGCTAGGGCCGTGGCCGGCCAGCACAGATGGGGCCGGGGAATGAGGATGTACTCTGTGACGGTGCTGACTGGCAAAGAGGGGGCCATGCTGGCGGGAAGTGTTAAGTGAGCAGAAATAGAGCACTGGTACTGACCGTGTGAGATGGATAAGACATTAGTAGTTACGTATGTGACAGTCATAAAGAGAAAGATAGAAAAGAGAGTGAGGAGGAAAGCGAGAGAGAGAGAGAGAGGAAAAGAGAGAAAGAGAGAGAGAGAGGAATAAAGACTGAGAGAAAGAGAGAGAGAGTGAGAGAGAGGAATAAAGACAAAAAGAGAGAGGAATAAAAACAGAAAGAGAGACAAAGAGAAAGAGTAACAAAGGCAGAGAGAAAAGAGAGAGAAAGAGGAATAAATAGAGAGAGAAAGAGAGTGAGAGTAAGAGAGAGGAATAAAGACGGATAGAGAGAAAGAAAGAGAGAGAGAGAGAGGAATAAGGACAAAGAGAGAGAGGAATAAAGACAGAGCGAAAGAGAGGGAGTGTGTGTGTGTGAGAGAGAGAGAGAGAGACTTTCAGAAATAATCCAGTAATTCGAAACAGACATGCCCCTGGCCGAGTACTTGAACACAGTCTCATCGTTTAAGAGAAACGTGTTCGGTTCCAGGTAACGTTTCTCTTTTACTGTCTGGCTGGGAGTAGGGATGTAGGAGGGCGGGAGGGGAGCCTATCTATCTATCTATCTATCTATCTATCTATCTATCTATCTATCTATCTATCTATCTATCTATCTGTCTGTCTGTCTATCTATCTATCTATCTATCTATCTATCTATCTATCTATCTATCTATCTGTCTGTCTGTCTATCTATCTGTCTGTCTGTCTGTCTGTCTATCTATCTATCTGTCTATCTATCTATCTATCTATCTATCTATCTATCTATCTATCTATCTATCTATCTATCTATCTATCTATCTATCTATCTGTCTGTCTGTCTGTCTGTCTATCTGTCTATCTATCTATCTATCTATCTATCTATCTATCTATCTATCTATCTATCTATCTATCTATCTGTCTGTCTGTCTATCTATCTATCTATCTATCTATCTGTCTGTCTGTCTATCTATCTATCTATCTATCTATCTATCTAGCCTCTGCCTGTCTCTCTATCTGTCTGTCTATCTATTCACTCTCTCCTCGCTGGCCCCCAGTTATGTCACGTTAAAATCGTAATACAATATTTGTAAGATTATTTTATTTTAATACGCGAGCAATATCGTATTGTTTTACAAATAAAGATAACACGACACTTGCCAAAGATAACAGAAATAATTATTGAAATGTTGAAAGTGCGAAAATGGTTTTTTTTTTTTGGTTGACTCCATGATATTAAAATATGATTATAATAGATAAGGACAGACAGGAAGAGAGATTTCCTCGAGGCTATCGTCCCATGCGATGATAATCATAACTAATTACAATCATCATCATCATCATCATCAATCGCTTTCACTCCCTTGAGAGCATAGGCTACGGATAAAGGTTCTCCAGTCATCCCTGTTCTTGAAATTATTCTCTGCTCCCTTCCATGTGTATCTCTTGTCTCTGAGAACTGTCATAATTCTCTTCTCCAAGTAAATCTAGGTCTTCCATGTGTATCCCTTGTCTCTGAGTACTGTCATAATTTCTCTTCTCCAAGTAAATCTAGGTCTTCCATGTGTATCCCTTGTCTCTGAGCACTGTCATAATTTCTCTTCTCCAAGTAGGTTTAGGCCTTCCTCGTTTTCTGTTTCCTTGAGGATCCCATGTCAGTGACTGTCTTGCTTTGCTGGTTACCATGGCTTTCTATATTTCCTGGGGAAGGTTCACGAAAAGGTGGGACGATATCCTGGTAACAAACAGCTAATAAAGGTTTCTCTGTGAGCTCAACCTAGCCTGGAACCAGGCGATGCTTATTAGCATAGCCTTGCTCACTGCCAGGTAGCATTGCAGGAAGGTCAAACAAGGTTAACTGTGACTGACCATCTGGGGCTTCCCTTGGACTCTATGTGGCTATCTATCATGCCATAGTTTCATTCTGACCACTAACTCCTTCCACGCGTCATGTAAACAATAATTTAGCTTTTTTTTTTCTCACATTATTATTCGCTGTCTATTTCTTCCACTTTTCACTACTGCTATCATTTTAATTGTTGTTGTTGTTGATATCTTGTCTTTTCTCCTTATTTGGGACTCTTTCAGTTTCGGGAGAGAGGAGTCGCTGAAGATATAGTTTATGAGAAGCCTCCACGATTCGCTTTGAGAAGTTGAGCTTCTCCTAGTCGACTTTGCCCTGTTACCACTACGTCTGTCCCGAGAGCTTTCTCTGGTTTTCTGTCCCGCCTCATAATGTTACATAAGAAAACCATTTGATGTTGCTGTTTGTACTGTCAGAGACTAATGTTACGTATACATTTTTCTAATGACATCATTTCTAATTTCTCTGCTTTATTAGAAAATAAATATTTCCACTAAAATCAAATTATACGAAATGATTGGGAGGGGGGGGGGGGGAAGGGGGGAAGGACAATCTTTTATTAGAAAGATTGTCTAAAAGTCCAGACCAAAACCTGAAACATCTTCTACGGTCCTGGAATTCGCCTCAGACAATCTTGACTAGAAGCAGCCGGACAGCCCAGTGACGTGCAGTGTTAGCAGTCGAGACTAATTGGTTATAAGGATGTACCACGTGGTCAAGTGGCCTGTTCGAGGTGGGCAACAGAGCTGGAAATATCAAAATCGGAGAAAAGAAATGAAAAAAAAATAAAGAGATTATTGGAGTCATTTTTCAGGTTAATTTGGCTGTCACGTTTTTTTCCCTAACTTTTGGGTTTAGAGAAGTCTGTAGCAGAAGACATGGGTTGGTGTTTTGTGTGGGGTGTGGGGATACAATGTCTGCTAGTTGTCTTAGCAGCTTGAGTTGTCTTTCCCTTGTCTGTTCTGAACTTGGAAGACGACTCACTGGAACAAAAGTACACCAACACAATGTCAGCGTTTACAAACGGGCTTTAACAACAGCCAGATGGGATGATGACTGCGATGAAACTGAACCTAATGAGTTAGAGATAGTCAGTGGAGTAAAGGCTGAGAGAGAGGGGGGGGGGGGGGGGTAAATGCGAGAAGAAGTCGTAAAAAGTCAATAAGAGTAACGTGGAGAATGTAAAACAGTGAAAGACCAATATTTTGGCAATATGCTTTCATCAAGGAAGACGAACATTTAAAACAAAAACCCCAATAGAGTAGCACTTAACTCGCAGAGATCCTCTCAGTGAAAGTGTCAGTCAAGTTCTGAGGCCAGATAGAGCCAGGTAAGAAAGAGAAAACAAAACGGGAAAAAAAGCTATTGATTGAAAAATGAGAGAATAGAAATAATAGCCCAAGGGCCAGGTTGGGGGCTCATATTATCAGTTATGTAGGGCTTCATTATCAGTACGGCCTTGATGGTGAGCAGGCAGATGGGAGTACTGAGGACACAACATACAACTGGTTAAAGTCAAGATGGAGACAACATACAACTGGTAAAAGTCATGATGGCACTATCATAAGTGAAAGTGCAGCTAAACAGGAACTTGGTTAAAAGTAATGCACCTTTTTTCAAGGTCTTCCTTTGAACATCAAAAAGACAGACTATGGTTATATCTAAGAAACAGAATCCACCAGCATGCAGTATTAAATTAAATGGAACTATTCTAAAGCAGCTGCAGAAATTCAAATAACTTGGAGCAGTAATAACTTCAGATGGGAAATGCAGAACAGAAATTAGGAACAGAATAGGCCAAGCAAAGGCTGCATTTCAGAGAATGAGAAACATATTATCCAACACATCCTTATCAATGAATGTTACAAAACGAGTCCTAAAATGTTATATTGAACCTATCTTGTTATATGAAGTGAATCATGGACAATAGGCTGGTCTGCACAAAAATCATTGGAAGCAGCAGAAATGTGGTTTATTAGAAGAATGTTGCGAATCCTCCGGACAACAAAAATAAATAATGAAGAATGTATGAGAAGAGCTGGAGAGACAAACAATCTTGTCAAAAAGATAAGAAAGATAGACAATGTACTTTCATAGGACATGCAGTGAGAAGAGGGGGCATTGAAAATATAACAGTGTATATAACAACAATATAAATATTACAACAGGAAAAATAGAAGGAAGAAGATCAAGAGGAAGACCAAGAGAAATGATACTTGACAGTCTGACGGGATGGTATGAGAGGAGATCACCAACTGAGCTGATGGCCTGCATGAAGGATCGTATACTCTGGAGAATCATAATAGCCAACGCCAGTCAGCACGGCACCTGATGATGATGACCTTTTTTCAAGTATGCCCCCAGTGTGGCTGAAGTAATGCATCTTCTCTAGAAGCAAACCCTCAGATTGGCTGAGAAATGAGGACAAAAAAGGCTAGAATGTAAGAATTAAAAATGGACGTCCAAGTGTGTCCACGAAGAAAATGAGAAGATATACTGAAGTAGGAGAAGCTGAAGGGAGTAAACACAATGCCGCATCAGAGATGAAAGGGAAGTGAAAGATGGAAAAGCTTAGTTAGCCAAGCGAAACAGAAGAGAAAGTGGTTAAAAGAACGCTGAAATGAATGTTGTGTCCGACTGCGCGAAGAACAGCTGGCATACTTTGCTTGCGTGTTGACAATGAGAACAATAAACACACACACAAATTTCAAAAGTGCTTCCCAGAAATCCACGATCCTTTGTGTCACTAGGCAAGGCAGAACGAGTATAGATCATTCTTCTCATTGGAGAAGGCAGTTCTGCAGAGCTGCGTTGGCTAAACTTGTTGCGAAGTGTAAAGCAAAACGGGATCAAAGTAAAACTAAAACTTGTAGTTGATGTTCAAGAAGTTCCACTGATAATGCACAAGGACTTACTGGTTACGCCAGAACACCTAAAATATTTCAAGAACTGTTCTCCAGAAACTGGAGCGTCATAAATCCCTGTGACGGCTTACAGCAATGGAAGGTATGTTTCCGTGGAAACGAGGAAGGGAGAGATACAGGAGATGGCGGGCCTCGGACATCACTGATACCGCAAACACTACACTCACTGAAGCAGTGACTCTCGCTAAACAAAGAAACGTTTTCAGACTGGTTTCCAAGAGAGACCTCAACAAAGGGCAGATCACAAGATGTTATAATTATAGAACTGGGCTTTCGAGATTTTGTGAAAAGCGCAAGATAACACTGAACGTGTGAGTTTCCTTAACTGTTGTAATCGGTCCTGGCATTAGTTCAGTACGTCGTTCATTACAGCGTCCAGAATGTGCTGGATATGAAGATCGGTGTAGAAGTTACTGTCATTCCACATTTTTAAAAAAAATCCAACTCTTTCTTGATAAATTATCTCCCCTTTCTGACCTGCTCTGTGAACAATCCATGGCAGATGTGTTTATTGTAATGTTGTTTGTGTGATTTTGGAATTTTATTTGTCTGAAAAGATAAGAATTAACTAACACAGAAGATAAAATGGAGGCCAAATCAGACAAAAAATCATGGTTATTTTTATCAGTGAACTAGAACTAGTCAAGACCGTGTCTAACTTTTATGGCAGTGGATCTCTCACATTTTTGTAGTTTAGAACTTCTAAGTATAGAAAAAAAATGTTAACTTTGTGCTATACCTGTATGCCTATAGATAAAAATTGGACGTTTAACAACAAGCCCATTAGCTGAAAATTGGACGTTTAACAACAAGCCCATTAGCTAAAAACTGGACGTTTAACAACAATTTCTGACAATACTAAATGGACTTCCCACACTCTCAGTGGCACACTCTCGCGAACTCTCCGTCAAGCACCTATTGGAAACCGTTGTTCTGTGGGATTCTTCCAGTAGCAGCCTGTTTCTTGCCTTCACCTTGGCTGCAGTATAGAACTAGAAGTGATGAAGTGCTGGTGGTTTAACACTGTTACAGTTCACGAGGTGGAACGGGCAAGGCAGAGCCCGAAAGTCAAAAGTCTTTTGATATCTTTTCACTTACAGCTAGTGTAGTGTAAAACTACCTAGTATTATCTCAAGTAGGGTGGTGATGATCTAAAATGAGCCAATTTGATTGATCTGCCAGAGGCTCGGATGAAGCCACGCCATGCCACTATTCATAGGAAGTGGTAGGTATACCAAAGAATAATCGTGGACAGTTTACAGGGAACCGAGGAAGGAATAGTGTGATCCTGACGTCTTACCTGTTGTTTCAGGTAACAGAAAGTGACTTAACTGACAGAGGATCTGTAGCAGTATAGTAGGGAGATAACTGTTGTTTTTTTTAAAGAAGGGCCAGTTGTTATGATTCTGTTTTGGAAGTTTTCCGTGCTCGGTCGAGATCTGTCTAGAACGTCACGTGGGCTGAGAGACCCGTGACAGAGAATTGTGGGAGTGACTGTGAGCGGGCAGTCAGTCTGTGTTTGCATGTGCACCTGAGAGAATGCTTTTTGTGATGTCTCTGTCGAGAAAATTGAAGTCTATATCTGGTACTGGAGTTGTGGAATTATGAATGGACTAGCCATGTGGCAGGGAAAACCTGCTGGCGGTCAGAATATCGTCATCACCATTTGCATTTTCATTCAATTCATCAAAAGAAAACCTCATGTCACATGATACGTAGGACTGGTTTGACTTCTTAGGGCTGAAAGAGCCTGGAAGTGAAGGATGGCTGGAGACAGTGAATAGCTAATCCAGCAACACTCAGAAACCAGGACTTCAGCTAGTGCCCCCAATATTCTAGTCAGTAACAAAAACAGTAACACAGTAAACACAGCAGCACATACTTCATTACATAGAAAAGGTAGATAAATTCATAACAAAGTTAATGTTGAAGTCAGAACAGTAAGCAATAAAGTACAATTTTAATAATAAGAATACTTCCAAAATGTGAAA
This sequence comes from Achatina immaculata, assembly GCA_009760885.1. Lineage (NCBI taxonomy): Eukaryota > Metazoa > Mollusca > Gastropoda > Stylommatophora > Achatinidae > Lissachatina > Lissachatina immaculata. Next base: position 28,810,305 of record CM019706.1, on the reverse strand, counting down.
TTCCATCTTTGACAATATTAAAATAGAGCCTACTAACAGCCTCCATTCTGTTTCTACTTCGCAATAATTAGTGGATATGTATCTAACTATACACAGGTCACTGCAGTAAAGATGTGATACTAAAATGTATAAACTAGGAAAAAAGTAGGAACAGCTTTATTACTTAATGAGAACACAGTTGTGACGTTTCGGAGTGAGCATTAATCATACAAAAACACACAGGACGAAGAAATAGAGAGAGGAGATAAAGTATAAATTCACACGAATGCTGTGTTTAAAAAATGAATAGAGCATTTAGCTGTAACTTGTAAGAAGCTGTGGCTTGTCCGACGCTGTATGTCAGAAATGCGCATGATGGAGTGTAGAGTATTTAAATGGAGACTTTAAATGTGTGACAGGTGGGTCGTAATTGAGGGTGGCGAGTGGGGAAATCGTGGAGGGGAGAGAGAGTGATACGATGATAATCTAGTCGGGAGAAGGTGAAATATGCGATAATGGTTACAGTAGATGGGTTGTAATGTGAGGAGGTTCTGATCTATGTGTAACAAGTGAGAAGGGGATGGAACTTAGTGGGGAGAGATTGTGGAAGAACAGGATGTTAGATGTGGCTGAATAACGAGTTCAAACCGTGTGTTTCCAGCGCCCCATATTTCTGAATGTAGCGGTTTTCAAGCGCTAGGCGACATCTGTCATCTGCGTGACAATGTTTGATGGCTGTTACCAGAAAGTAATACATAGCGTCGGACAAGCCACATCTTCTTACAAGTTACAGCTAAGTGCTCTATTCATTTTATTTGACTTTTTTAAACATAGCGTTCATGTGAATGTATACTTTATCTCCTCTTTCCACTTCTTCGTCCTGTGTGGTTGTGTATGATTAAGGCTCACGCCAAAACGTCTCAACTGTGTCCTCGTTAACCAATAAAGCTGTTCCTATTTTTTTTTTCTAGTTTATACATTTTGTTTCTACTTCGATACTTCGGGTAAATTATCATGAACAATCCCCCCATCCGACACGACGCGATGAGGTTCGACTGCTGGTAACACGAGTTCCTAGTTCTCTTCAGTAAGATCATCCGGCAGCCAACGAGGCGTAGTGGAAAAAACAGTTGCCATCTTTTCATAGTCTGTACTCGTTTTGTTACAACTCGACACGCCCACTCTTTTCTTTTTTCACGGTATCGCTCAAACAACATGTCCTTTTATATGCATGTCACCACCATGAGAGACAAGAATGAGGGAAAATGAGTAGGAAGAGAGCGTCAAGCATGAACCACGACGACGAAAAAGTTACCTGCCCATTGTAAAACCATCCCAAATCCAATCCTGGTTTATTTGTTCAGTCAAATAACAAAACAATGTTTATAGTTCCCACGGGAGATAACTAGTAATTGTTTGAGTTTGAAAAAAAAATTTCTTCCCTTTTCGTACTTTTATTTTTTGAATATTCTTTTCTTTCCTTCGCTTCATCACAATTTGTTTTTATTCTCAATTCGTAAAACGTGATTTATATTCAACGCGGGAGAAGTTTTTTTTTCAAGCCCTTTTTTATTTCAACAACTTTAATCAAGCCCCCAAATACATCATTGTGTTTTTAAAGTCGCTGTAAAATAATGTTGGATGATAGCTGGGAAAAACAGGCGCTAGGCGAGAACAGATTGAGAGCGATAGATCTTGTACAGCATTCATTAAAATATATTGTCCAGGGGCAGGCAAAGGTCAGGGTTTACTTAATGAAGTATAAATACGTCACTGCTTATGTCTTTTTTTTTCCAAGTGGTTTTTTTTTCCGTTCTGTTAGCTGGCCATTGAAGAAGAAACGTAATGTGTGATATCTATCTATCTATCTATCTATCTGTCTGTCTGTCTGTCTGTCTGTCTGTCTGTCTGTCTGTCTGTCTATCTATCTATCTATCTATCTATCTGTCTGTCTGTCTATCTATCTATCTATCTATCTATCTATCTATCTATCTATCTATCTATCTATCTATCTATCTATCTGTCTATCTATCTATCTATCTATCTATCTATCTATCTATCTGTCTGTCTGTCTATCTATTTATCTATCTATCTGTCTGTCTGTCTGTCTATCTATCTATCTATCTATCATCTATCTATCTATCTTGCCTGCCTCTCTGTCTGTCTGTCTGTCTGCATGCCTGCCTCTCTGTCTATCTGTCTGTCCGTCTACCTACCTACATACCTACCTACCTAATTACCTACCTAACTACCTACAGACCTTTTGTCTGTCTAGGAACACCTTCATTGTAAAATAAACTCGTAAATGACAATGATGATGATGATGATGACAATGACGATGATGATGATGATGATGAGAAAACGTATCAATTTTTATCTATTTCTAACGAAACTTCGTCAGTCGAAAAAGAAAAGACAAGAAATATAGTGCTTCTGTTCCACATGTCTTGATTTTTTGCATGTTTTAAACTCATGCGGAACAACAATTTACGCGTTGTTAAACAAACAAACAAATAAACACACAATTGTTTGAAAAAAAAATGCTTCACACAAATAAAATTCTGTCTTCTATTGTATATTTAGCTGGTGACGAGTAGCTTCCCTTGAATTGCTTGCTCTTATACAAAGGGTAGCACACATAGAAACAGTCCAAGTCCCCAGATGTAGTTTTATTTGGCACTAATACACTGTGGCGGCTAGAAACGGTTTCATGGGCGCCACTCTATAGAATGGTGGACTATGGAGCATGGAGGTATTGGACTACGGAGCATGAAGATATTGGGCTATGGAGCATGGAGATATTGGACTATGGAGCATGGAGGTATTGGACTATGGAGCATGGAGGTATTGGACTATGGAGCATGGAGATATTGGACTGTGGAGTATGGAGGTATTGGACTATGGAGCATGGAGGTATTGGACCGTGGAGCATGGAGATAATTGAGTATGGAGCATGGAGATATTGGAGTATGGAGCATGGAGATATTGGACTGTGGAGCATGGAGACATTGGACTATGGAGCATGGAGATATTGGACTGTGGAGCGTGGAGGTATTGGACTGTGGAGCATGGAGTTTTTGGACTGTGGAGATTGGAGATGTTGGATATACAGCACAAAAATGTTGGATATGGAGCATGGAGATTTTAGCCAATGGAGCATGGTGATGTTGGACTATGGAGCATGGAGATGTTGGATATTGAGCATGGAGATGTTGGATATGGAGCATGGAGATGTTGGATATGGAGCATATAGATGTTGGGCTATTTCCATGAAATTATCAGATGTTGGACTATGAAGCAGGGAGACGTTGGACTATGAAGCAGGGAGATGTTGGACTATGAAGCAGGGAGATGTTGGACTATGAAGCAGGAGATGTTGGACTATGAAGCAGGGAGATGTTGGACTATGAAGCAGGGAGAAAGATGAGATATGTGTCCTGGGAGGCAATAAAATTTGTAAAAAAAATTAACTAATAACTTTCTCAGAAAATTTACAAAACATCGAAAATAAACATCAGAAATGTTAAACTAATATAATGGTTAAATATAAATGAAATATACAGTAGAAATTAGTTATGTCCATACGGAATTGTCCAACATTCTGCTTACACCTGCGCATTCAAAGGCAGTTCTCAGCGCTCTTCATTTGCATGGCAATACTTGTCATGGAAAGAAGTCTGAGCACGAATGTAAAGAAAACAAAAATAAAACGAAACCGCATCTAGAAAGGCATGTCACATCCCACACCGTGACACACCTTGATCTGAGCGTCCAGAGATTGAATCCTCGGGTTTAGCTAGTCTGGTTCTCGCCATCAGATCTGAAGACCCCCACCCCCACCCCCACCCCACGTGGCATGTTTCGCAGCTTCTTTCTGCACAGTCTTGAAATGCTTAATCTTCATCAGCTTCTAGACTTGAGGACACATAAAGAATATATTTTCTTGTTACCGTCACATCAACATTCCGAGGTAAACATTCCAAGGCTTAAGTGTTCCGCTTCACAACATTTATAAACAAATATCCCTTTGTGACGAGTTGTGGCCATAGTTTATCTTTGGGGCAGAAGAATTTCTTTGCCGAGTTTTTTAAAACTAACTGCACATTCTATGATTGTTCCTCCGCTTTTGTGTAGCCGTTTCCACGTGGTTTGTTCTCCTGTATATTTTTTGTTCTAGTCAGCTAAAGAAATGCTTTATTTCTTATATTCAAATCTTGCCGTGCTGGACAGCGTTGGCGATTATGCTTCTGGATCTTGTGCGGTCCTTGGTGTTTCCGGCTCATTCAACTGCTGTTATTTTGGCTGTGCCATTTGTTTAGCCAACTGAAGCGTTTTTACTGCTGCTTCGTATGTACTGACTGTATGCCAAGACGACCCTGGAAGGCAAGTTCTGCTTATGTGTCTGGTGACTGATAAAACTGAAAAAGCTCGTGTGTGGACTTTTGTCTGACTCATGACATATGTCTGTCCGTTATGTCGGTCTGGATGTTGTTTCTTTGGGGGGGGGGGGAACGCGTTTTAAGTTCTAACATTGTGTCAATAATAGTATTCCATTACAAAAATCTAAATTAGCGTGGATAATTGAATTAGACATTTTCAAGTCTGTAAAAGAATCGAAATCCTTAAAAGGTGGCGGAACAAATCCCATCCATGGAGTTGGATTATGAGTTCTCTTTCTCTTTTTGGTGAACTTCCGATCAGTGTCAAGGTCATGTCGGTTTTTTTTTTGTGGCCCATCAGATGATGCTGCTCCCAAGGGCAGATAAAGTTATACGCAAGGTGCCTGATTCGTTGATCTTGGATTAGGTTCTTTGTTGGTGATTACATGATGCTTGTCCAGGGCACAGAGTGGAGGTCACGCGCAAGGTGCTTCGGCTGCTAGTGTTTTGCAAGACACTTTGCGACAGATCAGGTCATGCTGGCCGGGGAAAGTCACGTGCACGTAAAGCGCCTGGCCTGCATGTTTTTCATATGTTTGTAATGCTAGTACTAAACTCATGTTTAATGATTAGCTCCGAATGAAAGTTGATGCAATGTCTGCTTCGGTATGTCGATAGATCCTTCAAGAAATCCCTAATTTGCAGGGGGGGGGAGGGGGAAGGGGAGCCACAACTTTCCACTTCGTAGTTCTGATTGACGTGCAGTAGATTTAAGTGTTAACAGAATGGTGAGATAGGTGGACTAGTTTTTAATGTTCGTTTCTTCTTGAGCGGTATTTGTGACTGGTTCAAAATGAGGCTGAGATGTGGCATTAGAACTCAGTGCTCAACATTTCATACACAAAATGTCATTAACCCTCTCTTGCCAGTGAGTCAAGGACGCTGACTGCACAGGGCAACAAGTTTTCACAAAAAAGTCCTGCCCTTCTTATAAAATTAGTCATTTCTTATAGAGTTTGGCGTGCTTAACACGAGTAAACCAATCATAACGTAAAGTTGGCTTTGTTTATAAAGAAATGTGCAATAGTCAGTTAATGATAGAGAATTATGCCAGAGCCTAAAGTATAACTTTTAATGTCCACTCTATGTTCAACGTTTCTATGTCAACTGCTTGTACAACTACTCAAGGTCGTCTCTAGTTAATGTCCAACAATAGTCAGCCACCATGGAAGTGGACCGCTTGCCCTGATACTGTTTCTCCAATATTGTCTTATCCTGATTGAAGAGTTCTCCACGCCGCAGTTGTCGTAGAAGAAATCCAGATGGGAGTGGAGAAAGTGCAACTTATAAGGATATATTACAGCCAAGTTTGTGATACAGAGACACCATATTCTCAGCCAAGTTTGTGATACAGAGACAACAAATTCTCAGCCAAGTTTGTGATACAGAGACAACATATTCTCAACCAAGTCTGTGATACAGAGACAACATATTCTCAGCCAATTTTGTGATACAGAGACAACATATTCTCAACCAAGTTTGTGATACAGAGACAACATATTCTCAACCAAGTTTGTGATACAGAGACAACATATTCTCAGCCAAGTTTGTGATACAGAGAAACCATATTCTAAATCAAGTTTGTGATACAGAGACAACATATTCTCAGACAGTTCTTTGTAGTTTTCTGTCTTGATGTTTCCAAAGAATTTAGTTGTCACCAGACAAAGTGCAGCCCAAGCGTTTTTTCTCATTACCCTGCAGCAGGTTGTTAAACTTCTCATCTTCACTACCCTACAGCAGGTTGTTAAACTTTTCATCTTTACTACCCTACAGCAGGTTGTCAAACTTTTCATCTTTACTACCCTGAAGCAGGTTGTCAAACTTTTCATCTTTACTACCCTGAAGCAGGTTGTCAAACTTCTCATTTTACTACCCTGAAGCAGGTTGTCAAACTTTTCATCTTTACTACCCTACAGCAGGTTGTCAAATTTCTCATTTTCAGAGGTGTCAGATATGAGGACCCACAAAAACACCCTCTGTGATTTTTCCTTCACTTAGTCAGGGGAACTTGTTTACCAGGTACTTGAACTCTGACTTAGCATGGTTCACTGAGTCAAGGTAATTTGTCTACCAGGTACTGGAACACTAGCTCACTGAGTTAAGGGAATTTTCCTACCAAGTTCTTGAACTCTGACTTAACATGGTCCACGACCTTTACAAAATTCTTCATCAGACTAAGTTTTATGTGCACTGGTGGTAGTATGATTGTGTGTTGCTCTACCAAAGCGGGTCTTGCACATTCTTTACTCCAACTTTAGAAGACATCTTTCCAGGTCAGTGAGTCTTCAGAGAGTGCAAAGACTTTTCTTGGCTGTTCCATTCACAAAAAAAGCAGCAATGCTTTGTATATCCCAACTGCAGACCCATCAACACGGTCGCTATCTTCAAGTCACCATCGAGATACCAGCCATACTTGAGGTACTGAAGACAGTCCAACGACTGTGTAAGACTGTGATAGGTTTCTCTCATGTAGATAGCATGTCCCACAGGAACGGAGTCAAGACGGCTTCTATTTTGCAGCAACACTTCCTAAATTATACTACGATATAGAGTCAAACAAAGGCCATTGCCAACTGATTCCTGCGTCAAGTATCACCTAAACAAGAGACAATCAGCAAATTTCATTGAGGTCGGACTTGCCGGACCAGAAAGAGGGTTTCTCAGCTTACTGCCACCCGAGGCCGGACTTGCCGGACCAGACAGAGGGTTTCTCATCTTACTGCCATCCGAGGCCGGACTTGCTGGACCAGACAGAGGGTTTCTCAGCTTACTGCCAACGAGGCCGGACTTGCCGGACCAGACAGAGGGTTTCTCAGCTTACTGCCACCCGAAGCCGGACTTGCTGGACCAGACAGGGGGTTTCTCATCTTACTGCCACCCGAGGCCGGACTTGCCGGACCAGACAGAGGGTTTCTCAGCTTACTGCCACCCGAGGCCGGACTTGCCGGACCAGACAGAGGGTTTCTCATCTTACTGCCATCCGAGGCCGGACTTGCCGGACCAGACAGAGGGTTTCTCAGCTTACTGCCACCAGAGGCCATGCTTGGCGGACCAGAAAGAGGGTTTCTCAGCTGTAATGCCACCAGAGGCCATGCATGGCGGACCAGAAAGAGGGTTTCTCAGCTTACGTCCACGTCGTCCCTCAGGGTTAGTTTTTAACACATTAAATTAAAAACTAGCACTTCTATGGAGAAATAAATCGAAACAACCCAGGAACAGGGGGTGAATGTTTGCTGACTGGATAAAAAAAATGTAGAGTTAACTGCGCTATAACTGTGCAACATGATCTAAGTGTAATCTTCCTTGACTAAAAACGAAAAGACGTTTCAGTGTACACCTTCGTCAGACAAAATCAATTAACAATGCAAGACGAGGAGGTTTACAAAAAAAAAACATGCACACTATAAATAAACTTATTTGTAACCCCTGAAAAGAACAACGGGAGGAAGGTAAAGGCGAACCTATAACAAAAACACTGTTATTGTAATATGCGCACGCACGCACACACAGTAGTCACATCTATTTCATCAAACGCCAAAACTCCATCATTATATCTCTACCCCATCCCCCCTCTTTATTTCCGAGAAAAAAAAGGAAACTAAATGCTTTAATTCCACTTCCCCGCCCCCCCCCACCACCTCACCTGTGTGCCACCAGAAAAAAAAGAACCAATTGAGCGCGACAACGCTGTCCGATATGACATTCACCGATCCGTAGCCGACATGCTAGAGTCAGGGTTGCCGAAACATTGCCGACATGTTAGAGTCAGGGTTGGCAAAACATAGCCGACATGCTAAAGTCAGGATTGGCAAAACATAGCCGACATGCTAGAGTCAGGGTTGGCGAAATATGTCCGACATGCTAGAGTCAGAGTTGGCAAAACATAGCCGACATGCTAGAGTCAGGGTTGGCGAAACAGCCGACAAAAATACCGCCCAACACCGCCTCCCCCTTGCTACCCCCCCCCCACCCCACAACAAGCCCAACCCTGGTTACCGAGTCAGGGACCGCCATGCTCCTCATGGCTGTGGAGTCTGTTAAAGAAATATTACACCCCCCCGCCCCCGTCCCATGTATTTTAGTTCCACACAGGGACTGAAAAAAAGGTCGTAACAACCTACACCAAATACAGCACGATGCCATGCCTCAACATTTTCACCGCATTGGCTACAAAGAACACCGGTTCCAGACAGATAGAAGAAGAAGAAGAAGAAGAACAACAACAACAACAACAACGACGACGACAGCAGCAGAAACAACAATAGCAACAAAAACAACAACAACAACAACAACGACAGCAGCAGAAACAACAATAACAAAAACAACAACAACAACGACAGCAGCAGAAACAACAATAACAACAAAAACAACAACAACAACGACAGCAGCAGAAACAACAATAACAACAAAAACAACAATAGGAACAATAACAATAAAAACAACAAAACAACAATAACAACAAAAACAACAAAAACAACAATAACAACAAAAACAACAATAACAACAAAAACAACAATAACAACAAAAACAACAATAACAACAAAGACAACAAAAACAACAAAAACAACAACAGCAACAAAAACAACAACAATCTATTTTAGCACATTTCCTCTCACCCATTTTATTTTTCTTCTTCTTCCCATTCCCCCCCCTCCCCCGCCCTTTCAGCTCTCTCTCGCGCTCTCTCTGTCTCTCTGTCTGTCTCTGTCTCTGTCTCTGTCTCTCTCTCTCTCTCTCTCTCTCTCCTCTCTCTCTCTCTCTCTCTCTCTCTGCTGTGATACACAATTAGCTGTGGGGTCGTGGCAAAAAGAGAAGAAAGACTTGGAGTTTCTTGAAAGTGAAAACTGATAATTGAAGAGTGGGGGATGGAGAAAGAAAAATACTACCTTCCGAAAACTGAAAGAAAGCCACTTTGATGGACTCACTTCAGATCTGTGGAAGCCAGTTTAGACCATCATTCTCCAGATATATTCCTGCTGTCTCTTTATCACTCTTGAATGTTGAATCTATAGTTTTCCAGACTTCATCGACGCTTTATTTAACTCCATATTTATCTATTATCAATAACCAGACCGGTCAGTAACACGAAAACGTGTGCTGATCTTCTTGAAATTTGCCTTTGCTGCAAAATTATTTGCCAAATTTGGCACTGCCCCGCAACATAGACACGTGAAGAGAGACGTCCGAATTTATAGCAAGCGATAGAGGATTGTTGGCTTGAGCAAAACATTGAGACTGTTATGTGTCTTGTCGATCAAAGATTGGATATCTGGGTTCATCACTAACACATAAGGGACTGACTACAGGCAGAAAATGTCTACCAACTCATTTTAGCTTCAACGAAGTATGTATCCCATTTCCGCCATGATTAATGGAGAACGTATCACACTTTGTGCATTCACAAAATGTTTAACACTCTGTGATATACATACATTACTAGTCCAAGATTGCTCAGCCCAATATCCACAATCTCCAAACTTTCCACCTGACTTAAATCACCTGACACTGTTTCTCCGATAACGTTTCTAAACTCTGCACATGATTCTCTGTGATGGTAGGTTTAGACAGGGAAAGGCAGACATTCTACAAACTTTCCCGCACTGCTTTTCTATTCTTCGTGACATAATTTTGTCTATACACCCACTTACAGTTTTACTACACGAGATGTCACAACCGAATCGCTCTCTGGAAGAGCCCAGAAAGAGACGGAAAAACAAAATCAGTGAATTAAAGACAATGCATGTTTCTAAAACAGAGACATTAGGGGGAAAGCACTGGTAATTTCCAAAAGAATAAACTTACCGAAGTGCAACATCTTTTCAAACAGGAAGACAATAACAAAACAACAACAACAACAACAACAGCTGATGGAAAGTGCACAAATGAAATAAAATCACGAATAGGTAAGAAAAAGGCAGCTTTCTGTAACATGAAGAAGATACTAACAAATAAGAAAATGCCCCCCCCCCCCAAAAAAAAGTGGGGAAAAGAGTATTATACTGTTATACAGAGCCAATATTGTTATATAGTTCTCAAACTTGGACAATCAACAACAAAAAAATGACAATGAAATAAAGAGAGATGTGGTTTTGGAGAAAGATGCAACAAATACCCTGGACAGAGAGAAAAACAAACGAAGAGGTGCTCAAAGAAGTTTCGGAACAAAGAAAACTAGTTTAAAATGATAAGGAAAACAAAGAGACAGTCAACATTTCATGGACATATAAATAAGAAGACAGAAGTTGGAGAACCTAGCAGTGATTGGAAAATTCAAGGGAAAAAGGAAGAGAGGAAGACCAAGATAAAAAGATCTCAGTTGACTGAGCAAGTGGCATGGAAACGGTATCTGAATTAACTGGAAACACCAAGGACCGTACAAGATGGAGAAGTATGATAGTCAACGCTACTGGGCACGGGACATAATAAAAATGACCCAATAATAAAGAGAGAAATGACAGTTAAAACCAAGGTAAGATAAAAACATTAAAGAAAAACAGTTATAAAATACGCAGAGACAAAATGACATAGACGTTACGAGAGACTGATCCATAAGTAGAACTCAGAAACATTCTTACATCTTACATCTTTCCCGTGCCGTTAAACATCACATAGGGCTCGCATAGTTGTTTGCCAAGTTTTCCTGTTCTCGGCGAGTCTTTCAACTTCATCAAGGGATGCTATACCCACTTAACTGGCTTCTCTTTAGAGTTTCACGTGGTCGACCTCTTTTTCTTCGGCCTGTTGTGACCCACTTGATAGCTTGTTTTGGTATTCTCTGCCTGTTTCTTCTCATCACATGGCCTACATTTGTCCATCTTCTTTGTCTGATCACCCATGAGACATGTTGTTGTTCATTCATCTGCCTTGTCTCTGCATTGTTCTTGAATGCAGTCCACTTTATACCAAGTATTTTCCTGAGGTATATGTATGTTTTCAAAAGAGTCTAATTTATTGACTATTTCTTTAGTTGATTTCCAGCTTTCGCATGCATTTCAGAAACATTAGAAGAAAAAAAATCAGTAACAGATAAACTCTGTAAAGAAATCAACATAACAAACCAGGTCCCACGCCGTACTCTAGAATGAAAATCAGTATTTTTTTTTTTTTAATCTACGCTTAATTTTGAAAACAAGGAAGGAGGAGAGAACTACTTATTTTTCTACCATCCCTAATGAATTCACTCCCCTTTCAGGTTAAGGCCGACAAGCCAGCGCCAATGGCGAGGTGCTTTCTAGCACAATTTGCATCACCTATTAAAAGTCGCAGTGATCTCTCACTCTCTCTCTCTCTCTCTCTGTCTCTGTCTCTCTCGACTGTGGCTATCTATTAAAACCATCAGCTGTGGGGCCATACATAATCTATGTAAACAGAGGACAGAATTGATCGGCCCCTGTTGTCATAGTAATACTGTGCTTAAAAGTTGTGAAGGTACGCTGGGACTTACAAGTAAGTGGGGGGGGGGGGCCTGGGAGAATGGGTGGTAACGTGCTGTTGTAGCAGGGATACGGATCAGGTCGGTGCTGTCATTAATAGTTGATCGACTTGATAGACAGGCACGGATGAAAAGCTGGGGCGCCCGGCGGAGAGGGAGGCTGTCAACAGAGCACCCAGGGGGAAGAGCGCTTAGCTTTGCCCTGGGAGCGTTCAGGTGATGGATGAACACAAATTTGTGTGATTACTTAAAGCTTGGACATGGTGTACTTCTTATTAATTTAATTACTCGATGGAAATGACAGCGTTGTCTAAACAGTGTTTTCCATGAAAGTTTCATTTCCTTTCAGTCTCTGTAACGATGGACCGAGAGCATGTAATGTGCGTGTTTATTATAAGAAAAGTAGTTGTAACAGAAACCTAGACAGACTATAGGCTACACCAGCACAGAACCCAGATTCTACAAGAGAGTGTAAAGTAACAAATCTAGATGTCCTACAAGGAAATGTAAAGTAACAATTCTGGATGTCCTACAAGGAAATGTAAAGTAATAAATCTGGATATCCTACAAGGAAATGTAAAGTAACAAATCTGGATATCCTACAAGGAAATTTAAAGTAACAAATCTGGATATCCTACAAGGAAATGTAAAGTAACAAATCTGGATATCCTACAAGGAAATGTAAAGTAACAAATCTAGATATCAATGCGTTATCTAAGGTTTTGCGGCTAATGTGCATAATTTTGAAAAAGTGAACGCTCTGAAAAACAATTTTGTGCCCAAATGTGCGTCGTAACATCAAGCAACAAATCATCAATTTCAATTTCTCGTAGAGGAAAAAAAAAAGCAAAAATAAAGAAAACAGGCAAACAAACTCCTACAGTGCTATCATATTTTCTTCAGCCCTGCCTATACAGCACAGAGAAGCATTAGAAAATTGTAAAATAAAAGTGCAGTTGTATTTGTTTCTTTAATTTCTCGTGCGGCTTCTACAATTTCATGCGCAGCATTATTTCTTTATGTGCCCGGCAGTGCTGCCGAGCAGCTTAGAGGGAACATTGCTGGTTATACTACAAGAAAAAAAATGCAGATATATTACAAGAAAATTGAAAGAAAATATAATATGAATACACTTCAGGAAAATAAATATCCCTTTCTCTCTCTCTCTCTCTCTCCTCTCTCTCTCTTCTCTCTCTCTTAGTACATATATGTATATTCAGCAAGAATAGAAAAGTTAATTTCTACATATACTACAAAAGTGTGAGAAGAGGCGAATATATTACAAGAAAATAAATGGCAAATATCTGGATGTACTACAATAGAAATGAAAGTAGAATTCTAGATGGAAAATAGGAGGTAAATATACTACAAGGAAAGGAAAGAAAAAAACTTGTGTTCGTTTTAGTACTGTAGTTTGCCCACAGTTAAAGATAAGCTTTTCTTGAGTGTAGTAAGGAAATTTGTATATTTATAGGTAAGGTTTTATCTTTATTATTTTGTTTGTTTGTTTATTCAGCTTTCGAGCGCACTTGCAGGTGATATACGAGTATAACGCGTCGTTTACTTCTTGTAACAAGGAAAAATGAATTTGTAATCTAAACAAAGGCTATGGTTCGCTTTTTCGCCAGAGCTTCGAACTGTAAGCGACGAATAAGCGGGACTCTATTGTACCCACGAATTTATGCTACTAATTTCATTGTACAAACTTCTACTTTCTGCAGCTGCTGATACCCCTTGCCAGATAGATCTATCATTTATGTATCACAAGATATATCACTTATGCATCACACCCACCTTTCTGAATTTCATTTGAGCAGATTTTATTTCATGTGACGGTATTCACACTCCGAAATGTGATATATCACACGAGCAACGGCCTGAAGATAAACACAAAATGTGACTGCCCGAAGATAAACACAAAGGGTGACTGCCTGAAGATAAACACAAAGTGTGGCTGCTCGAAGATAAAAACCAAAGGATGACTACCTGAAGATATACACAAAGGGTGTCTGTCTGAAAATAAACACAAAGGATGGCTGTCTGAAAATAAACACAAAGGGTGGCTGCCCGAAGATAAACACAAAGAGTGAATGTCTGAAGATAAACAAAAAGGATGGTTGCGTGAAGATAAACACAAAGGATGCCTGCCTGAAGATAAACATAAAGAGTGACTGCTTGAAAATAAACTAAAGGATGACTGCCTGAAGATCTTCTTCTTCTTCTTCGTTCGCTTCTACCACCAAAACCGCCCTGTGATCCTACTGAATTTACGCCTGTGGTCCTCGTTAGGTCCCGTGGTCTCCTGTGTGGTCCCCAAAAGGACCACACGAGATCCACGTGAGGACCACAAGGGGTTCAGAGTATCACAGGGCTTTAGCCTGTATTCTTGGTGGGTCTCAGAAGCGGGATTGCGTGACACCGTGGTTTTCATTGCACCAGTTTAGTCTAGGGTTGGACTTTCTCAACGGAAGACCTCGACGTGTTTAGGATATCAGTGCATCCCCGCTGGGTGAGAGGCGGTAGCCCACCCAGGCCGGAGTTGGACCTACTCACCGGAAAACCTCGACGTGTTTTGAGATACCCGTGTATCACCGCCGGGTGAGAGGTGGTTGCCCATCCAGTCCAGAGTTGGACTTTCTCACCGGAAAACCTCAGAGTGATTAGGATACGCAAACATCCCCGCCGGGTGAGAGGTGGTTGCCTATCTAGACTGACCTGGTCCAGTGTCTCCGACTTCAGCATTTTGCGGTCGTGGCCGCTACCCTTCCTAGTTGTGACCAGGATGGAGCTTTTGTCCAGGAGGACGAATCCTCGCCACTAGTGACTTCCACCCTGGGTTGAGCCGGTTTAGGCATATTATCCCAGTATGGGCGTGTTTGGGACGTGACCGACCTCTAGAGAAGAGGTACTGTGACATGTATAGCCTTCAAGATTCACCCCTGGTGTGAGCCGGTTTAGGCAAAATTCACCAGTATGGGTGTATATCAGGCGTGACCGACCTCTAGAGCGGAGGTGGCATGACATGTCTAGCCATCAAGTTCCACCCCTGGTGTGTGCCGGTTTAGGCATATTTCACCAGTGGAGGTGTATTTCGGACGTGGCCGGCCTCTAGAGCAGAGGTGCCGTGGCATGTATAGCTATCGTAGCGATACTACTGGACATACCGATTAAACTTCACTTTATCCTTTCCATCACCTTTCCCATCGGCGCCGCACAGCAACCTTTATTTCTTTTCCACATTTCTTCCTTGACCGGGAGGAGCTTCACTCCACGTGCGGCATTTGAAGAGTCTCGCCAGCAGTGTCTTAACCTCTGGGACAAGCCGGTTCATGCATTTCACCCGATATGACTGCACTCAGGACGTGGCCAACCTCCAGACCAGAGGTGCCGTGATTTGACGGTTAGCTTCGCTTTATCCTTTCTACCACCTTTTCCGCAGTGATGCTGCGCAGCAACCTCATTTGCACCTTTCTTCATTGGCCGGGAGGAGCACCGCTCCACGTACAGCAGCTGAAAAATCTCGCCAACAGCGGCAGATGAGCTACCAAACGTGCCACTCATCTACCCTAAGTATCTGGTTTTCAGGCGCCAGATATTCGCCCTTGCCCCTTCTCCTGTCAGTTTAAACAGTTCTGCCACGGGAACGCCAGGAGCTGGACTTGACTGCCAGAGGCTGTTTGAGACGCATTTACAGTCCTTAGAACCACTGCCTGAAGATAAACACGAATAGTGGCTGCCTGAAGATAAACACAAAGGATGACTACCTGAAGATAAACACAAAGGATGACTGCCTGAAGATAAACAAAAAGAGTAACTGTCTGAAGATAAACACAAAGGATGACTGCCTGAAGATAAACACAAAGGATGACTGCCTGAAGATAAACACAAAAGATAAATGCCTGAAGATAAACACAAAGGATGACTGCCTGAAGATAAACACAAAGAGTGATTGCCTGAAGATAAAAACCAAAACGTGGCTGACCTTGCGGCACTTGAAAGATAAAGTCCCAACATATTTCAGGACTGCCCTGAATTAAAGAGGATATGCCTATCATCGCCATTACTATTTCAGGCCAACCTCCAGTGCCTATGAGGTGTGTGTGTTTGTGTGTGATTGGGGTCTTAAGGTCTTCCTTGTTTTAAGAGTGGGCCTGTGCCTGGAAGACTTTCCAAGGCCGGTAGTGGGTGCCAAAAAAATTTTTATATAAACCAGGGCAGGAGATGGGACAGTAGTTTTGTACCGACTTACAAAATAATATCTCTGAGAGGTCCTTCCAGACTGTGACGAGGTGGCACCAGACACCTGGACGGTCTGCTGCATTCTTCTGGGAACATCTAATATGAGACTGTTATCATCATCATCGGGTGCCGTGCCGACTGGCATTGGCTATTATGCTTCTCCAGAGTACACGATCCTTCATGCAGGCCATTAGATCAGTTAGTGATCTCCTCTCACACCATCCCGTCAGACTGTCCAGTATCATTTCTCTTGGTCTTCCCCTGACTCTTCTTCCCTCTATTTTTCCTGTTGTTATAATATTTTCAATGCCCCCTCTTCTCATTGCATGTCCTATGAAAGTACATTGTCTCTCTCTCTCTTATTTTAGTAACATGATTTTTTTGTATCTCCAACTCTTCTCAAACTTTCTCCATTAGTTATTTTTGCTGTCCAGGGATTCGCAGCATTCTTCTAATAAACCACATTTCTGCTGCTTCCAATGATTTTTGTGCAGACCTGCCTATTGTCCATGATTCACTTCCATATAACATGATGTGCAGAATCTTCGAAAAAGAACAGGATTTCATTTCTGTACACTGCGTTATTTTTTTTTCTTTCTTTCTGTAGCGATGTAAATACTAAATAAACACTACATTACTTTTATGTACGTGTATTGCTATATCAAGAAGAGAGAGAGAGAGAGAGAGAGAGAGAAGTGGAATGGAGACGTGTCTTGTCTGCAGCAGTCAGCCTCAGTGGCGCGGAAAGCTGCTGAATTCAGCAGCTGCTCAAAGAAGAAGTATTGCTACATTACTGCAGTGCTACCAGCTACTACAAACTGCAACGAGTTAAAACTAATACTTAACAGCGGAAACTTCTTGTTAACTCTTTCAGCGTGGTTATATATTGAAATGTTTGGGAGATACTTAGCTCTTAGAATATAAGAGAGGAAATATACTTTCATTTTTATTCTAATCACAATGAATACACATTTACGCATATTTAAATATTCCCTGAAATTTGGATGTAGGTCAGCCCTGGTACACGTCAGTCAGGAGCAAACAAAAACCCTTCATTCTGGAGATTCGAAACCAGGACCGTAAGGTTCGCTAACAAGAGCACTAACAACTAAAACACAAGGCATCTACCCACACATAAATCCTGTGAAAGTATTTATCTACAGTTTAAGGCTGGCACTTGTGTAACGTGCTCTTGCGCTCAAGAACATGAAACTCCGAAACACATCTTCCCGAGCTATGAAACATCCAGATCAGTGTTTCCCAACGTGGGGCGTAGGTCTTACTAAGGGACACTTCGATTTGTTTGTTTTTTTTTTTGGTTGGGGGTAGGGGGGTAACTAGAATATATTTAGATTATACTTTTTCAGAACTTGGTTTTATTACGAATTTTATTATATTGTGGGGGAAGAGAGCATAAAAATCTTTGAGGCATTGAGGTGATCCAAAAAAAAAAAAAAAAGGTTGGGAAACATTGCCTTTGATGTACGAACCTTCTCAGTTAAATATATGAAGTAGCTAAGCCATGGGGGTTACTTACAGTAGTTGCGAGAAATTAGTCAAATTTATTACGGAGATGAAATTTCGGATCTAAACTGTAGATGCATGAGAAAAAGGAAATGAAAATAGGTTCACAATCTCTCACGTATCACACTTACTGTTCTGAATTTCGTTTCAATAAATTTTATTTCAGGTAAAGATATTCACACTCCAACATGGGATAGCAAAGTAAATAAAATATTCACACTCCGACATGCCATAGCAGAGTACAGTAAGATATTCACACTCCTCCGACATGGCATAGCAGACTAAACTAAGATACTCACACTCCAACATAGCATAGCAGACTAAAGTAAGATATTCACACTCCAACATAGCATAGCAGACTAAAGTAAGATATTCACACTCCAACATGGCATAGCAGACTAAAGTAAGATATTCACACTCCAACATGGCATAGCAGACTAAAGTAAAATATTCACACTCCAACATGGCATAGCAGACTAAAGTAAGATATTCACACTCCAACATGGCATAGCAGACTAAAGTAAGATACTCACACTCCAACATGGCATAGCAGACTAAAGTAAGATATTCACACTCCAACATAGCATAGTAGAGTAAAGTAAGATATTCACACTCCTCCAACATGGGATAGCAGAATGTAGAAAATCTTCTCAAAGCCAACTCCATTATTTATTGGAAGTGATGATGGTCAGTCCGTTCTGACTTTAATTATAACATTCATTCCATCATTGCCCTTTTGGGCGGTCGTCTAACCAAGCTCTCATACAAGCGCACCCTAATCCATGGGAAGAGCTCACGAACCGAACAGTTGGTTACTACAACAATAGCTTTCATATGTATAAAAGAAAACTACTTTCCCTTAACATATTCACCAGTTTGACCACAACTCACGCTGCTGTCTGAAGTTCCTCATCAACTGAAAGGAATATAATAGCAAGAGAAGACAAGAGATTTAATATAGATAAACCAGGAATAAGAGCCAGCATAGGGCCAAGAAATTCGATCTTAGGTCCAAGCTCTGGAGTATCCATTCATTTATTCATGGGCAGATAATCTCCATTAATTAACGGTGGCCCTCGCTGGAGTAAAACTGATTTCAAGTAATCCAGCGTGGGATGATCAGCAGGGACTGATTCCAGGCAAATATAATCTATAGAAATAAGAGCTTTGTTACTGAAAAATATATTTCAATTAACTTTCTTTTTCTTATAGTTTCTGTCTGGTTATATTTTGTTCTATTTTCTGGTCTTTTCTAACTGTTATTACAAAAAGAAAATATATACGTGTATATCAAAGGAAACGGAACAATTAAAAGTTGCTGCCTAAGACTGTTTATGGACGTCCTCGCTCTGTGGAGCACCTTGTGGGTATGGTTTTAGTCCCCATATTTTCCTTCACCAAAGTCAGATATTGGACAACAAATAGACAGACAAAAAGGGGTTTTGCAGAAATGATAAACAGAGACAGACCAATAGGCAGACCAAGACAACGGTGGCGTGAAAGTCTGGAAGAGGAACTACGAGCCCTCGAAACGGACAATTGGCAGGAGAAGACTAAGAACAGAGAGGAATAGAGACAACTGGCAGGAGAAGACTAAGAACAGAGAGGAATAGAGACAACTGGCAGGAGAAGACTAAGAACAGAGAGGAATAGAGACAACTGGCAGGAGAAGACTAAGAACAGAGAAGAATAGAGACAACTGGCAGGAGAAGACTAAGAACAGAGAGGAATAGAGACAACTGGCAGGAGAAGACTAAGAACAGAGAGGAATAGAGACAACTGGCAGGAGAAGACTAAGAACAGAGAGGAATAGAGACAACTGGCAGGAGAAGACTAAGAACAGAGAGGAATAGAGACAACTGGCAGGAGAAGACTAAGAACAGAGAGGAATGGAAACTAGTCTTGTCTGCAGCAGTGAGTCCCAGTTTTTCGGAAAGCTGAATGAATGAAAAAATCAAATAAAAAAAAAAAGACTTTGCTCACTTCAGAAGAGAGCGGTAAAACTTATTAATGACAAAAAATCAAACACGCATAGTTTATAGATCAGCACAAACATATCAAAATTCTGCCCCGCAAGTGCAGTCTCTTGCTCAAGAAGGTCAAGTTAGTTCACCGAATTCTACCACAGAATGATCCGTCTCATCTAAGGAAACTGTTTAAAATCTAACCCAAAGTTCGGCCAGCAATATTTTTCCTTCAAAACCTAGACTTGACCTCTTCAAGAGAAGCCCTGCTTACTCTGCTGCTCATCCTTAGAATTCCCTCTCATATTACAAAAAGAAATATAAGCTATGTTCCTTCCTAAAACTACAGCCCTTTTCAATATCTACTTGTAATTGATGTCGGTTACATCCCCCCCCCCCCCCCCCGTGATTCATAAACTTTCTGTGTTACTTTAAAATGTTACAGCATTCAATGACTGAATTCTCGAAATGTATAGTGGTTTGGTAGATCTTCATTAACGTGCAAGACCGGAAGAATAGCTTTGTTGCATGAATTAGTTATTTCTTGTGTGGAGTGTGTGGGTACAACTGGAACGTAAAAGTTTCGTTATTTCAATTTTGTCATTTCCGTTTTGTTATTTCAGTGTTAATTACATTTGTTACTCGCGTAATATATGTGTGTGTGTGTGTGTGTGCTAAGAAATGTTAAATGTGGTAAATAGAATAAGACGTGTATGATAAAAGCCAGGACGTTTTGTCGGCCTTCGTGTCCAGTTCTTCATTCTTTGCAAATAATGTTCAGTCAATCAATCAATCAATCACCCTTGGTCAAACATCAGTGTAATGTGTCATCACTACGACTGACCGCCTCTCCTTCTACGGCTGCAGAAAGAGACAGGTAATCACTCCCACAAGTGACTTAACTACACCACACCCCTCCCCCTCCTCCCCCCCCCTCTTGCCAGAACACCAATCTCGCGATGAAAGACATGTACGTTAACATCTGCCACTCAGAAACCCTCACATATATAGGCTGCATCAAAATGGAGGGATCAGGACCTTCATCAAAAAATACCTCCCAAAAGTCTGATTCCCAAACAGAGAGAAACACAACCCAAGAAACGATAACGTGACCTTACAGAAGAATGCGAAATCACTCCAATGAAGTCGGGAAAATTATTAAATAATATCAAAATGCATAGCTGCAGCATAATACTAACTTTAAAAAAAAGGTAAAATCCCCTCTTCCATGCCATTAAGACATATTAGGGATACAGTGTTAGGCCCATATTTTCAAGACCTTCGACACATGAAAGTCTGATGTGATCAGTATCACGGCTGACCGCATTTCATTTCCCAGGTTTCTCTAGTACCCATTTTTAGAGGCTGGATAGACCCCGGACCTTTTTGGTGTGTACCAGAAAAAAAAATAACCCCACTACTGGAACTGAACCCGGTACAACTGGAATAGTAAACTGAGCGCCTAACCACTCCGGTAACCGGCTAACTAACTTTATAGACTACATCAACATGCTTGGCAAGGGACATGAACAGTCTCGTGGTAAGAACAATTAATTTACATGAAAAGTACAAGGGATAATAATTGAAAGTATAGTTATACAAAACATAAGCGCCGAGACTATAAACAGAAACTAAGTACGGCGAGTACAACATATGAAATAACTGCGACAAGTACAACACATAAAGTAAGTACGACAAGTACAACGCATAAATTAAGTACGGCAAGTACAGCCCATAAAGTAAGTGCAACAAGTACAACACAAGAACACACGACAGTAGACGGTAGCATCTGCAGATATCACTGTCCTGATATTAGGCAGGGACTTCTTCTTCTTCTTCTTCTTCTCCTCCTCCTCCTCCTCCTCCTTCTTCTTCGTTCAATTTCGTATGCTCTGCTTTCTCAACAGAGAGCCTGGTTGTCTCTATGTAT
The DNA here is from genome assembly GCA_009760885.1 of Achatina immaculata. Lineage (NCBI taxonomy): Eukaryota > Metazoa > Mollusca > Gastropoda > Stylommatophora > Achatinidae > Lissachatina > Lissachatina immaculata. The sequence goes on along the minus strand of CM019706.1, from coordinate 28,788,795 downwards.
CCTGCTGTCAGCAGGAGGGGGGTCCCAGGAACCCCTGTTTCTCCTCCATGCTTATCTCTCGGGGCCAAAGCTGGACTTTGAGATCTCTATATATGGTAGAAAAAGGTTTGTTTTGTAAATAAAAATGAACGGGATACATTTCTTTTTTTTTAAAATTCTACAGGAAATTTCTTGTAAACGTTTTCTACAGACTCGCAAAGATCTGCTATTGCTAACAGCACACAGTTTAATACTGCGCTTGGGTCGAAGGGTGTACAACCTTGACCGAAACGTAATCGTCCACGTGACTGGGTAGTGGTTCCTGGGTTAGTGTGCGATTGAACATTGTCTTGCATCACTGTATCAGAGGCATGGCCTGGCAATGTCATGTTTTCGTTCTGTTTATGTATTGTGCTGTAATTTTCTGTATATTTATTGTGATAAGGACGACTGGTTGTTTAGTTATATTCTGCCCGTGTCCACCTCCTGCGGTGTAGATTGTGTAGTGTGAATTAAGCTGTGATGTAGGTTTCGAGTGTGTAGTGATGTAATTTGTGTGAAGGTTAAGTTCTGTTAATAGTTACTGTTGTAATGATGTAGGTTTTATTAGAAAATATTGATTAGTACATATGTTATGATTTCATTTTGAGTATTATGCATTTTGGATTAGTAACATGCATGATTTTATATATGCCATTCAAGCATACTAATTATGTGTTTGAATCAATATAGATTATATTAATGTATGTCATGGCCAGCTGTGGTTGCGTAGATTAAAGTGCATTTGCACACATATTCATGTGGAGGCCACATGTAGGACATATGGCCCATAGAGTTCATATTAATATTGCAAATCTGTGAAGCTTCATTATCATATGTTATTATGCTTGAATTATTTTCACTTTTATTGATGTGTTCATCTATTTCTCTTTCATTATTGATTAACTAGCTGATTACCCGGCGGTGCTCGGGAATTTATTAATTATTAATACTGCGGAATGGATTTGAGATTGCCATGTTCCTCCCACGGACACCTTTATGTTGATTGCTCAAGGGTGGTGGGGGGGGGGAGGGTTCACTTAAGAAATTATTTATTCTTGCTCCTGAAAGTGAAACTAAAAATGTTGTATATAATCAAGTTTTGAGTTAAACTGATATTATAGTTATTTTGTAAAATAATTGGAGATCGGAGAAGACCGTTTTGGAAGGATACATAATGGGAAAAAGAAAAAGAGGAAGACCAAAACGAAGATGGATGCAAGACATCGTTGACGATCTGCAAATGGACGCTCACAACCGAGAGGCCTACAGGAGTGCTGTTTGGGAGGCAAAGTTCCGCGAGGGACATGCAAATGAATGAATGAATGAATTGGAGATCCCACCCTAATTTTCATCCCCTCTCACTCCCATACGCATGGGGGCTGAACCTCAACGGAAACGGCATCGGAAATATTACTCATCTCAGCAACCCCGAAAACCATGGACTCGACACTAATGTCGGTCGTTTTCGATTATTTTTTTTTATGTCACCATAATTCCACTCCACCCCTTGCCCCATAGGAGAGCTAGGGATGTGTTATCCCCACAGAACTTTTCTCCAGATTGTAAGTCATATGTGTACCAAGTTTGGTTGAAATTGCTCCAGGAGTTCCAGAGTTGGTGGTGTAATAGGGGAGATAGAATGTGTCCTCTAGTACTGTAGTACCTGGGCTGGTGGTGTAATGGGGGGGGGGGGGGAATAGAATGTGTCCTCTAGTACTGTAGTACCTGAGTTGGTGGTGAATAGGGGAGATAGAATGTGGCCTCTAGTACTGTAGTACCTGAGCTGGTGGTGTAATAGGGGGGATAGAATGTGTCCTCTAGTACTGTAGTACATAAGAAGGGAATAGAATCTATCCTCTATTACTGTAGTACCTAACAAGGGGATAGAATGTGTCCTCTAGTACTGTAGTACATAACAAGGGGATAGAATGTGTCTTCTAGTACTGTAGTACCTAACAAGGGGATAGAATGTGTCCTCTAGTACTGTAGTACATAACAAGGGGATAGAATGTGTCCTCTAGTACTGTTGTACATAACAAGGGGATAGAATGTGTCCTATAGTACTGTAGTATATAACAAAGGGATTGTTGGTCTGTGAAGCATTTTCATAAAACATTCCTCCAAATATTGATAACATGTAAACTTACACCAACAAGTTTTACAATACTGTAAGCTTCTGCAATGAACAGTAGAGGCCACTACAACACAAAGTAAGAGTTGGGAAAGGGGAAAGAGAGTTAACCATGTGCGTGTTTGTGCATTTGTGTGTAGATTGTTTTGCTTCATTTTCCAAGTTTTATCTCTCTGAGAGTTATAAGTTATAGTGAGAAACAAAACGGGTAACAAGATTTTCGGTTGTAATAATCACTTGATGGCATGTGATTTTGGTGAGGCAAAACAAAAACAAACAAAAACCGTCGAGGATTTTTGTTGTTTTTCTCAACGCATGTTGAGCTTTTTCTTTTCTTACTTTAAAACCAAATTTTCATTTCTTCTCCCTTTCTTTTGTATGGGTTTGTGCTTACCTGATGAATGCTTTGTAATCTATGATATCATTAAGTGGAGAACAGCAGGAAGTATGAGTCAAGATGGAAAGTTTGCGAATACATATATGATTGTATGTAGGTTTCTCATTCCCTGATATATGAATATGTTATAGTTCCCCTGTCCCAGAGAGAAACTAACATTGTATCCCCTCTCTGTCCTCATTCAAGTGTATTACATTTTCTTTCGTTGTCTCCCCTGTCTGCAGGGAGAGTTTTCACGAGTTTCTTTAAAAAAAAGTATTTCCTCTCCACGCGTTCTTAACGTTGGCCAGCTCTTCTGCTATGACCAGGTGTGTTTCGATTAGAACAGTTTTCCACCTGTTCGCGTGCCTTGTCTGACGCAGGTGACACATTTGACAGGTGAGTGACAGGTAGCTTTGCTGCTAGAGGCATTGACTGGGACAACAATTTGATCACAACTTTGTATATGGTCCAGCCCAGTCATTCAATATGGCGACACAAATGCTGACAATTATTTTATGCTTATTAATTACAATGCGAAAGTGTTTTAAAACGTAGATGCAAATGAAATAACTAAAGCAGCAAAGTAACATCTTGGATTGTGCCAAACATAAGACTTCTTCTTCTTCTGCGTTCGAGATTGTTGATCACGTCAGATCCTGATCCCTGTCGACATGGCAAAGCCCACACTCCTCTCCAGATCCTGATCCCTGACGACATGACAAAGCCCGCACGCCTCTCCAGATCCCGATCCCTGACGACATGGCAAAGCCCGCACTCCTCTCCAGATCCTGATCCCTGTCAACATGGCAAAGCCCGCACTCCTCTCCAGATCCTGATCCCTGTCGACATGACAAAGCCTGCACTCCTCTCCAGATCCTGATCCCTGACGACATGGCAAAGCCCGCACTCCTCTCCAGATCCTGATCCCTGACGACATGTCAAAGCCCGCACTCCTCTCCAGATCCTGATCCCTGTCGACATGACAAAGCCTGCACTCCTCTCCAGATCCTGATCCCTGACGACATGGCAAAGCCCGCACTCCTCTCCAGATCCTGATCCCTGACGACATGGCAAAGCCTGCACTCCTCTACATAAACAACACCCCCCTCATATTCTGGCATTCTCTACAGCAGTGATTCCCAATTAACAAAAATCCGCAGACCCCCTGCTCTTTCAAAATACAGGCTATGGACCCCCTGCTGTTTCAAAATACAGGCCATGGACCCCCTGCTATATCAAAATACAGGCCATGGACGCCCATACTTTGGAAAATTTTCATATCTCTAAGGCAGTTATGTGCTCTAAATCACAGTAAAATAATGTTGTTAAGAAAAAAAATGACAGCAGTCAACATTCCTGCTTGTTCTGCCAAAAAAAAGAAGAAGATATTTTGAGTTTTTGTAACGGACCCCCACGACAGGTTCCGCGGACGCTAGGGGGAGGGGGGGTCCAAGGACCACCGGTTGAGAACCACTGATGTACAGCTTTACTGAACCTCTTCCTTCTTATCAAGCTAACTGGTAGATTCAGCGAGTAGTGCTGCAAGGGCACGATCCGTTTTCCATGCCCGTTTTCTATGCCTGTTTTCCGTGTCCGTTTTCTATACCTGTTTTCCATGCCCGTTTTCTATGCCTGCTTTCCATACACGTTTTCTATGTCAGTTTTCTGTGCCTGTTTTCCATGCCCGTTTTCTATGACTGTTTTCCATGCACGTTTTTTTAACTGTTTTCCATGCCCGTTTTCTATGACTGTTTTCCATGCACGTTTTTTTAACTGTTTTCTATGCCCGTTTTCTGTGCATGTTTTCTGTGCCCGTTTTCTGTGCATGTTTTCTGTGCATGTTTTCTGTGCATGTTTTCTGTGCCCGTTTTCCATGCCCAGTGCCCAGAAATAGCGGGAAAGACGCCAAAGGACAAACGACGGAAGCGTCAAGTTACCTGATCCTGAAACAGAACAACGTTTTTTTCTTGCCGCTGCCTGAGATAATCATGTCAATCAAATGTTTGTAGACCCAGCCACAAACCAAAAAGCTGCCTAGAAAAATGATTCTCGGCATGTCTGATTAACATCTAACATCTGCCGACATAAAAAAAACTGTCGTCAAAGATAATAAAGCTGTTATTACAAAAATCAGCAGAGAGAAATAAATACGAAACGGATTTCCGCGGATTACAAGAAAGTGCCCACAGAAAATGTCTGTTTTTACATGATTTTATTATAAAAGTCAGTAATTAGATTTGCCGTCTCTTTTATATCCCAAGTACTTTATTCTCTGAAATAGCTACTTTTAGTCTATTTCATCTTGTAATGAGACCACAGAAGAGAGTTTAACATTTTTTAGTTATAGACTTCCATAAGGATTACTTCATCGTGGAAATAATTTCTAATTTCCTAATTCTCTTGCGTTATCTTCGCATGATCTTCCAGTTATTTTCGCGAGGATTTGATTATATCGGTTGAATAAGTTGTTGTGGTTCAGTGATGGGTGTCTTAACAGAACTATCCTGGCTAACGGGACAAGGATCGCAACACGCCATGGTGGTGGAGTCTGTTAAAGAAGTATTGCCCCCCTCCCGCTTTTTTTTTTATCTTCACTCAAGGAATGAAAAAATCAGCCGCCATGACCCGCTCCCAATCCGATGTGACGCTACACCTCATCATCCTCATCGCGTCGGTTACAGTGAACACCACATTGCAGTTCCAGGGAGACTACTGAAGAAGTAGAAGAAGAAGAAGAAGAAGAAGAAGAAGTAGAAGAAAAAGAAGAAAAAGAAGAAGAAGAAGAAGAAAGATTAAACACTAATAATATCATTACTCGGATTACATGAGACAAAAAAAAACCTGAACAATTATCTATTTACTCCAGTTTCTCAAACTATTCTAAAGCAAGTGCAGAAATTCAAATGCCTTGGAGTAGTAATAACTTCAGATGGGAAATGCAGAACAGAAATTAGGAACAGAATAGGCCAAGCAAAGACTGCATTTCAGAAAATGAGAAACATTATGCAATACATCCTTATCAATGAATGTTAGAAAACGAGTCCTAAAATGTTATATTGAATCTATCTTGTTATATGGAAGTGAATCATGGACAATAAGCAGGTCTACAAAAAAATCATTGGAAGCAGCAGAAATGTGGTTTATTAGAAGAATGTTGCGAATCCCTGGGACAGCAAAAATAACTAATGAAGAATGTATGTGAAGAGTTGGAGAGACAGGGGCATAGAAAATATTATAACAACAGGAAAAATAGAAGGAAGAAGATCAAGAGGAAGACCAAGAGAAATGATACTGGACAGTCTGACGAGATGGTGTGAGAGGAGATCACCAATTGAGCTGATGGCCTGCATGAAGGATCGTGTAATCTGGAGAAGTATAATAGCCAACGCCAGTCGGCACAGCACCTGATGATGATGATGATGATGATGATGATGATTCTCAAACTTGGCTGTTGGACATTATTAATATAATTATCTCCCTTTTCCTTCTTTATTTTCCTTTTTTTTGCAATAAAAACGGCAAAAATGCTCGCTGTAGCTCTCCAGCCTTGAACACAACACGTCCGTAAACAATATTATTCACTAATGTTTATGTAAGTACAAACTAGAAGATCTTGAAAGCTGATATCTTAGTAAAAATTAGTAACTCTCAGAAATGTAGCTACTGTAGGGTAACTTTACTTTCAAAAGACGCGGGTTTCTGATATGCTGTACCGTCTTGTGAAAACATGGGTCTTTAAAAGATCATGCAGTCTGTTACCAGAAGCAGCAGTTGGAAGTACAATGGCGTCTTGATCAGGAGTGACTCACGGACACCGAAGAATGTCTTCTATAGTGCAATCATTGTACCTACGTGATAGTGCTCTCTCTCTCTCTTTCTCTCTCAGTGGAACTAAAGGACAATGAATGATCTATAATCTAAAGGACAATGAATGATCTATCTATCTATCTATCTATCTATCTATCTATCTATCTATCTATCTATCTATCTATCTATCTATCTATCTATCTATCTATCTATTTGCCTGTCATCCGCTTCTCTTTTTCTCTCTTCTCTCCCTCCCTCCCTCCCTAATACAGTTATTGGTTCCAAATGACACTGCCATCTCATGAACAGTCATCTAGTTCTCTTGTCAATCATTCTTAATCTTTCCACAGACATTGATCAAACTTTCTGACTTTTGATCTTTTTTTTTTTTTTGTCTGTAAAATAATCATTTATACTTTGAGATTAATATAGGTCAGAATTTACCTTTCATAATCCTTACATCATTAACTAAATTAACCAGCCATAAAACCCTCATTCTATAAGTATTATTATACAAATTCACTTGGTTCCGACCAACACAAAGAGAGTACTATATCCCTATATTTCCTTAGGAGGTATTTTTTCTTTAAGAGAGTATTCAAAGAGGGGAAGAGTATCGGTTCTGTTCAGGAAAAACTCTGGGCATAGACGGAGCACAAGAGATTTATTGAACAAACAGGAAAGGTCAGTTGCTATGAGCTCCTAGCGATAGTGTATGTTCTTACTTTCATCTGGTTTGTCATTAGATACCCATATTTGGGGCGTAGGGGGGGGGGGAGGAGAAGAGAGAGAGAGAAGATGAGATGAGGCCACGGATAGCTATTTTTTTCGATCATTATTTGCGATTTGTGAGCAGACAGAGAGATGAAGGACTTCAGATTTTCTCCATTGCTTGCTCCTGTAAACTGTTTAATTTGGTCCTCGCTGCATTTGTCTCATTTCATCTCCTCTTACAGGATGTCTGCTGTTGTCCTCATCACTATTTGTCTCATTTCATCTCCTCTTACAGGATGTCTGCTGTTGTCCTCATCACTATTTGTCTCATTTCATCTCCTCTTACAGGATGTCTGCTGTTGTCCTCATCACTATTTGTCTCATTTCATCTCCTCTTACAGGATGTCTGCTGTTGTCCTCATCACTATTTGTCTCATTTCATCTCCTCTTACAGGATGTCTGCTGTTGTCCTCATCACAATTTGTCTCATTTCATCTCCTCTTACAGGATATGTCTGCTGTTGTCCTCATCACTATTTGTCTCATTTCATCTCCTCTTATAGGATGTCTGCTGTTGTCCTCATCACTATTTGTCTCATTTCACCTCCTCTTACAGGATGTCTGCTGTTGTCCTCATCACAATTTGTCTCGTTTCAGTCACATTTTGTCTCATTTCGTATCCCGTCACAGAATACGCACTTCTGTCCTCGTCACATTTTCTCTCATTTTTTTTCTTTATCTTTATCTTCTGTATAAGAAAGCTCTGCCAGAGAGGACTGGCGACTTTAGAATACTTCAAATGTTCGTATAATATTTGCAGCAATAAAATATCTTATCATTTAATATCCGTTGTTGTGCCTGATTAATATAAATAATTATATTTTATGTAACATTCAACTCGCATCGTTTACATTGTTACTTGTCAAATATAAAGAAAGTAGTCTAAACGTAATGTAACTTTATGTTATTTTTTTTTTCAAAATAAACATGGTCCTATTTTCTACTTTCCACTGTTATTATTTTAAAGCCAGTATGCCAGAAGTGCTTGCACGTTGTAGAAACTATTCATTATGGTCCTATTTCTAGGACAAACGTGAAATAGAATAACATACCTGCTTGTGGTTCCGTAGACAGAACACATGAATCTCTTCGGTAAAATCGCTGTAGATTTGGAAGAACGTATTCGAGTTATCGTTTACGCGTAAAATGATAACGGATTTTCATCATTGGGCTTTTGATAAACAAACAGCAGAAAAATCCACGGCACAAGACTCATTTTTTTTTAAAATCTGAGACGGAGGACAAATCTTTGGTGCCTATAACGTCACAGTCAGCTCCCTGTGAGAAGGCAGCTCAGTCGGTCGGTTGCTTCGGGGGGCGGGGGTGGGGGGGAGGGGCTGGTGGCCCAAGGGGGATGATAGGGTGAAGAAGATGTCGAAGGACTGCAGAGACAAAACGTGGAGTAGGATGTGAATGCGAGAGAGGACCCGAAAATAGTTTCGCGCCGCCTTACACAATTCCTCTCCTACACCTTGCTGTCAGTAAGTGAAAGCTAGAGGAACTTGCTACACAATTCCTCTCCTACACCTTGCTGTCAGTAAGTGAAAGCTAGAGGAACTTGCTACACAATTCCTCTCATAAAACCTTGCTGTCAGTAAGTGAAAGCTAGAGGAACTTGCTACACAATTCCTCTCATAGACCTTGCTGTCAGTAAGTGAAAGCTAGAGGAACTTGCTACACAATTCCTCTCATAGACCTTGCTGTCAGTAAGTGAAAGCTAGAGGAACTTGCTACACAATTCCTCTAATAAAACCTTGCTGTCAGTAAGTGAAAGCTAGAGGAACTTGCTACACAATTCCTCTCCTACACCTTGCTGTCAGTAAGTGAAAGCTAGAGGAACCTGCTACACAATTCCTCTCATAGACCTTGCTGTCAGTAAGTGAAAGCTAGAGGAACCTGCTACACAATTCCTCTCATAGACCTTGCTGTCAGTAAGTAAAAGCTAGAGGAACCTGCTACACAATTCCTCTCATAAAACCTTGCTGTCAGTAAGTGAAAGCTAGAGGAACTTGCTACACAATTCCTCTCATAGACCTTGCTGTCAGTAAGTGAAAGCTAGAGGAACTTGCTACACAATTCCTCTCATAGACCTTGCTGTCAGTAAGTGAAAGCTAGAGGAACCTGCTACACAATTCCTCTCATAAAACCTTGCTGTCAGTAAGTGAAAGCTAGAGGAACTTGCTACACAATTCCTCTCATAGACCTTGCTGTCAGTAAGTGAAAGCTAGAGGAACTTGCTACACAATTCCTCTCATAGACCTTGCTGTCAGTAAGTGAAAGCTAGAGGAACCTGCTACACAATTCCTCTCATAGACCTTGCTGTCAGTAAGTGAAAGCTAGAGGAACCTGCTGATGTTGTGTGTGGACAGGCTTTGTGGCACAGAGGCCACATCATGAGAGGACCTCAAGGACTGAGGCTGGACTGCAAGTTCAGCCTCTCTGAAGAATACCTCGCCTTGTCTCGTCAGTCATGCCCGTGTACCGTACAGGACTAAGCATAAGATACGGGAGAGGGTGAAGTCTTGGAGGCCAGAGTGAAGAGGAGGAATGCATGGTCTGCAGTGGTTGGCGCCTCTCATGGTGTTTCTGCTTTATAATCACATCAACTATCACTTTAGAGTACCACAATTATTTTATATCAGATCTACTATCACTTTAGAGTACCACAATTATTTTATATCAGATCTACTATCACTTTAGTGTACCACAATTATTTTATGTCAGATCTATTATCACGTTAGTGTACCACAACTATTTTACGTCAGATCGACTACTATCACACTATTTCACCTCAACTCTTTTATATCAGATCTATTATCGCTTTATTGTACTGTAACATAATTCTTTAATTATGTTCTTTGTTCCATCTAAGGGATATAATCCATGGTAAATGTGGTATTTTGACTAACTGATTAAAGCCCTTATTTAATTATGACGTAGATAGTTGGTGTAAAGGAAAGGTCAATCTTGATACTTTAAAAATCCCGAGATTTGTGATTATGTTTGATGAACTTTACCATGACATGTTTTTTTTTTACTCAAGCTTAGTTAAGACCTTGAAAAATCTCGGGGAGTAGCGAACTTTAACCTGACATGTTTTTTTTTTATTAAAAGTTAAATTTGAAATCCCCAGTTAGTTTTTCACTGAAGGTCATTTTTGGTCGCTGAAATCCCGAGATTTTGATTGAACTTTCTCTAGACTTGTTTTTATGGCTAGCTAAAATTAGGTTGTTTTTCAAAGACTAGTCCAAGGTCTTAAAAAGGCGTTTTTCATGAAGTTTGGACTTTCTCGTTGACGAATGTTCACGAAAATAGGAAAGTAGAAATTGTTGATCATATTTAAGTGCTGAACTTTTACATATGATTATTATTTATTATTGTTTAGACGGGGATTAGATTGTGGGATTAAGATAGAAGATAGAAGTGTGAGAATCATAGTGGCAGGCTTGTGATTAATGATTTATGTGATTATACTGAGTGAGATTTTTGATAGATAGTTGAGAGATTTGATATCATTATGGGTTAGAAAGTGTTCTAGGAAACTGTGTAGTAATTTTTGATGGAATGTGAGTCGAGTTTTCCTTCCATGGATCCAGATATGTTTACTTGTAACTGAAAAATGTAACAACAGTTCTTTTGAAGCATTGTAGGACTTGTAAGGTCCAATACTTGTGTTATTTTCTTACGAATCCGTGGAAAGGCTTCTCATGAGAATGTAAGTTGGCATTTATGCCCATTCATGCTGTATATCTGGCAGCTGGTCTGAGCGTGAGTGTAGTGTTGTATGTCTGGCAGTTGGTCTGAGCGTGAGTGTAGTGTAGCCAACTCCTTCCTTATATGGCGAACAAGCTCTCGTCAAGGTTAGGAGTGGTTTGTTCACTTAATACAATCAATATTATTCATCCTCACTGATCACCGCCCATTATTTTCACAATAAATGCGTAGTTTGTTTGATTCCATAAAATTCGGGTGTCAGTGGTCTTCAAACTATTGCATTGTCTGTGTACCTGTAAATTTAGAGTCTGAGAATTTAATATCGTTAAAAATCTATACTAGTAAGGTACTAAGAATTAGAAAACTAGTATAGTACCACAATTATTTATATCAGATCTACTACTATCACACTATTGTACCACAATTATTTATTTATATCAGATTTACTCCTATTACGCAATTGTAACACAATAATTTATGTCAGATCTACTATTATAACATTGTTGTACCACAATTATTTATATCAGATCTATTACTACCATACTGTTGCACCATAGTTATTTTATATCAGATCTACTACTATTACACTATTTTACCACAGTTATTTTATATCAGATCTACCATCACACTGTTGTACCACAGTTATTTTATATCATACCTGCTATCACACTATTGTATCACAGTTATTTCATGTCAGATCTACTATCACACTATTATAAAACAATTATTCTGTATCAAGACTACTTCCACACGAGTACAATATAATTGCTCTAGATTAGACCTTACATCTTACATCTTCTTACATCCTTCCCTGCGCCCTTAAACGTCACACAGGACAAGATTTCAAATTGTTACTAACTTTAAAGTTTTGCATAGTTCTTGATTTGTATATAGTTTGTCCATTGGTTCAGTGTTTACTGTACGAAGTGGCTCTATCTTTAGAATCAATCCCAAAGTTGTAATTCATGTGAAGAGATTTTATGCAACAAAGACAGTTTCAGAGGACCAAAGCAGAGAAGAATAAATAAGACAAAGTTCACAAGTCGCAATCTTTGGTTATATGAATGACAGACGAAAACTAGAATATTCTTTTTAAAAAAATCAGCAATAGAATAATAATATGGAAATAGAACCGGCTGTGTTAAACTACTATACATATCGAGGGGAAATATCAAGAAAGATAACCGAACGATTGGTGTATCGAATACATCAGCCGACCCAGCATAGACTGATTCCGATGTCTAATATGTATATGAGAAACAGTAGCAATTAAAAGGAAGAGGGGGAAAAAAACCCAGACAGCACAGCAGGAATAAAAGAATAAAATCTTGTCTGCTCATGCTAGCAAGCAATCAATATAAACGATGAAGACACAAATCAGGATAGCAGCTCCAAACGTCGTGTTTATTTTCGTACTGAAAGCTTTGATTTACGACCTCTCATAAGGGACTGACTCCAGCAATTGCAGGGCTAAGTCTGACCCCACACATACACGCACAGACACACACTCTCCCCTCACCATACAGACAGAAATATCTCAGACAAACGCTGGCGTGTTTTCTTTTTCTTTTCTCTGACTTATATTTCCATAGCCATTCTGTGCAAGATATTAGGCTGTTCTTGGTCTCACGTCCTCTTCTCAAAGTCTTGCATTCGATGACTTGTCTTTTCCTTCACTCTTTTTTTCTTGCGTTATTTCAGTGTAGTCGCATCTAAATTAAAAGTTTCAAGCGGTCATCATCATCATCATCATCATCATCATCAGCAGCAGCAGCAGCAGCAGCAGCAGCAGCAGCAGCAGCAGCAGCATCATCATCTGTGGACTTTCTTGATGAAGTCTGTAAAAGATTTCCAAATCTTTTCTTTTTCTGCCTCTTATCTCAAAATGATTTCGTCTTAAATAACTGGTATATATTTCTTTTTATGTTGTGAACCCATCTGTATCATTGTCGTCCTTTTGTTCCTTTGCCATTAGATTTTTTTTCTTCCACTATAGTTTCAAATATGTGTAGTATTAATGTAATTTTTGCTTCAGGTAGAAGTTTCCTGTCTTGTTTTTCATGTCTTGTTTTTTCTATCTTGCTTTTCCTGTCTCTTTTTTTAAATGTCATGTGACATCTGTTTCGTCGTGTGTGTAAATAGTTATTCATATTTTGATACTAAGAAGCATTTAAAAAACGTATTGTGGGACAGGCAAACAGACAAACGCACAAATAGTTAAATAAGTAGACAGTTGGAGTGTATGTGGAGACTGGAGTCTTCTACTACTACTACTCTACAACAACAACAACAACTACTACTACTACTACTACTACTACTGCTGCTGCTGCTGCTGCTACTACTACTCCTGCAGCTGATACTACTACTACTACTACTATTACTACTACTGCTGCTGCAGCTACCACTACTACTACTTCTGCTGCTCTACTACTAATATCACTACTACTACTACTGCTACTACTACTGCTGCTGATACTACTACTACTATCACTACCACTACTACTACTACTGCTACTACTACCACCACCACCACCATTACTACTACTACTAAATGCCTGGAACTGCGAGCTGGTGTTTTTTTGCAGCTGATGAGATGATAATGTTGAGGCACAGCTTCCTGTCGTACTGGGAGCTGTTTACGCGACAATTTTTCATCCATTGACTGGAGGTAAAAAGCAGATGGTGTTCAACACTTCTTTAATATACTCCACTGCGGTGGTTTGGGGGGGGGGGCGGGACTATGGCCATCCCTGCCCCGTTACCCAGGCTTAGTCTGTTCTCGGGTATACACAGGATGAAGTTTGTCAGGGTTTTGGTAGGCTTGCGCCAACCCTGACATCAGCACGTCAGCTATGGGTGGCTAACTCTGACATCAGCATATCAGCTATGGATGCCCAACCTTCACCTCAGCATGTCAGTTATGGATGGCCAACCCTTACCTCAGCACGTCAGCTATGGGTGGCCAACCCTGACGTCAGCACTTCAGCTATGGGTGGCCAACCCTGATTCAGTACGTCAGCTATGGGACAGCTTCTTTGTCTTTGAGGTAGGTTAAACTATCTTTACTCTGTAGCAGGGTTCTTAACTGGATGTACTCTTCCTGCTATGGGAAACAAATGTTGGAGTATGGGAACCTAATGTTGGGGGTATGGGAACCACATGTTGGGAGTATGGGAACCAAATGTTGGGGGTATGGGAACCACATGTTGGGGGTATGGGAACCAAATGTTGGGGGTATGGGAACCACATGTTGGGGGTATTGGAACCAAATGAGGAGGAAGGTGTGGGAAGCAACTGTTAAGAGTATAGAACCAATATGTAGGGGGTATGGGACTCGATCTCTAAAAAAAATACTTTGGAAACTAATCTACTGTTGGATTAGAGTCATCTTCCAACTGTTCTTTTCCCAGCTATCCATGTCAAGTATTATCAATCTACTGATGTCTTTTTGTGGGGATCATGCTGGTACCTTTTACTGTTTATGATGATGAAGATATTGATGATGATGATGAGATGATGATGATGATGATGATGATGATGATGATGATGATGATGATGATGATGATATTGATGATGATGATGATTTGGACGGTCTGATTAAGATGGATTAAAGACCCCTGTTCTGGAGAAAGAGAAAGAGAGAGAGAGAGAGCAGAGAGAAATTCATTCATTCATTTGCATGTCCCTTGCGGAACTTTGCCTCCCAAACAGCTCTCCTGTAGGCTTCTCGGTTGTGAGCAAGATGGCCTGCTGCTGCTGCTGCGTCCATTTGCAGATCGTCAACGATTTCTTGCAGCCATCTTCGTTTTGGTCTTCCTCTTTTTCTTTTTCCCATTATGTATCCTTCCAAAATGGTCTTCTCTAAATTATCATGACGGTTAATGTGTCCAAAATATTTAAGTTTTCTCTCTTTAATCCTCTTTACTAGCCAGCCTTCTTCAATATTAAGCTCTTGTAGTATAGATATATTTGTTCTTTTTTTGTGTCCACGATATTTGGAGAACTCTTCTATAGCATTTACATTCAAAGGCATTTATGTGTTTCTCAGCTGTTTTGTTAAGTGTCCAAGTCTCACAGGCATATGTTGCGATGGGAAAGATGCATGCCCTTAAAAATCTTATTTTTGTAATTCTGTCTGCTCCTCTCCACAGAGAGAAATAGAGGGAGAGAAATAGAAAGATAGAAAGAATGGGAGAGAAAGAGAAGGAGAGAGAAAGAAATAAAGGGAGGAAGAGTAAAATAGAAAGAGGGAGAGAGAAAGAAGTGGAAGGATTTTTTTAAACTCACAAACATAAAAACCCGGAAGATAAAAACACAGCTAAGCATATAAAAACAAAAGCAACATATCCAAATATTAAGAGAAAACAACTCGGAGAAAAGGAAATAGAAAAACAAAAGTTTTGTCTCCCCTGAAAGGAAGTTAAACATCGCGCGGTGTAGAGACGAAATGAAGTTGTCTTAGTGTGGTCAGTGTATATAGAAAAATAATTACCACAGTCCGAAATGTACGGTCCACTTTCTTTGTGCGTGTCTTAAGATGAGCAACGTTGAAACAGTTTGTGACAAGATGAGAACTTGGGTCAATAACAGGGAGAAAGAAAGAACGGAAACTCCTTGGCGGCTTCCACCACAGCTAGGATCGGTAAGTGCGGGACTTTGAGTCTTACGTGGCAGTTGTCGGAGAAACATGAGAATAGCGTCAGATTCCCGGAGTTTACTTAGTGAGGTTATATTTACAGGTTACTACAAGCTACAGGACACAGGTTCATGCTGGCTGTGGGGTATGCGAAACAAGCATTAAGAACATAAATAATTTCATTTGTCACAACCAGTACCAGTCCTCCGTAGTTAAATCGCTAAAGACGCACTTCAAAGTGCAGTGCCAACTGGAAGATCGTGGGTTCAATCCACAGGCAAAAAAAAAATAAGTAAATTTAATCCATAGAGCACAATCCAGCCTTTTGGCTATTTTAATCAACAAACCCTCACCACACACGTGGTACAATTATCTAGCAAGCCCATGCGGGCATTAAAAAAAAAAAAAATCTCACGGGATCTCTGGGAGTGTCATGACCCAGGGAGACACACCCCCCACCCTTGGAGTGTCAGGAGTTTAGTAGGGCCGGGGCACTTGTCTGAGGGGGGGGGGTGTGTTGCTTCCTCTGATGATCTGAAGAAGTTGTGTTGTTGTTTCGCTCTCTACGGTAGAGAGTTTCCTGCACACAGATCAAGAGGTAGACCCAAGAAAAGATGAATAGGTGGAGTTATAGGAACACTCACGACCATCACCGGGGCCTCTCATATACGAGAGCAAAACTCCAACTACATCTCCACTTGACTCTTCACGATACAAGAGGAAGGACAAAGTATAATAAAGTAAAGTAAAATCTGATTATAAATTAATAACTGCTTCAATCGTCAGATACGTTCAAAATGTCTTGACAAGTGAGGCCGATTCAGGTCACTAACATTCTAATTTTTTTTTAAAAACCACATTTCAAATACTTTTTTAATGATCAAAATTCATTTTTCAGTTATCGAAAGTTAAAGATTAATTGATGACACTTGTTGCCAACATCAGACATACTGGCTAAGTGGCACACACCTTAACTTGGTAGAATTCAAACACACGCAAACATAGCACACACTTCAAATTTGAGGAATCCAGACACCCGCTAAACATAGCACTAATCTCTAATATGTGGAATTCAAACATAGCTAAACATAACGCTAATCTCAAATTTGTGAAATTCAAAAACACGCTAAATATACTACTAACTTCCAATTTGTGAAATTCTAGCACACGTTAAACATAGCACTACCCTCCACTTTGTGGAATTCAAACACATTCTAAGTATGCCAATGAACTATACGTTTTGAATTCAAGCACATGCTAGTCAGTGTACAGTTTGAACAAATATGGGACACTCCAGACCATTCATCATAAAATCTGAGACAGGACTGTGTACTATTCAGAACAAACATTCACAACATCTGTAAATGAGCTAACATACACAGTAAAAACTACACTACAAAACTGCCCGATCAGCCAGTTCCAGATAATAAAGTCCGTCTAACACACAACGCGCTTCAGAAAATATGCGCACTAGGTGGGCCATCAATGAACTCCTTTTTTCGCTGATGATCAAGAACTTATATCCACATCAGAGAAAGACCTACAGCAGAACATGGCGTGTAAGTCCTACAACAATGAGATCAATACAGAAAAAAAAACCCAAGTCATGGCCATAGCAAGTGAAGAAGAAATCCAAACAAAGATCTTCCTAGACAACCAGCCCTTGAAACAAGTGAAACATTTCAAATACCTGGGTAGCTTAATATCATCCTCAGGGAAAACTGACGCTCAGAATGAGAATAGGCGCGATAAAGCAAATCGGGTCAATGGACAAAGGACTCTTTAACTGAAAAACAAATACATCACAACTGAAACAAAAAAGGGCACTGTACAACGCAATTGTCCTCCCAACTCTATGCTATGAATGACAAACATGGACACTAACAGCCAAGAACAAAAGAAAAATTCATCACGACAGAAATGAGACGTTTAAGGAGAATACTAAATGTGACAAGAAGAGACCAAATAAGAAATGACACCATCAGGGCAAAGGCTGGAGTAACCCCAGTATAAAACTATATCCAGAAACAGCAAGTCAAATGGTTTGGCCATGTTACACGGTTACCACCAGACAGTATATCACAGAAAACATTCACACTAAAACCTGTAGGTAACAGAGGAAGAGGTCGCCCACGCTGGAGATGGAGAGAGGAAATTACAAAAACCTTTAATATCCCATCATATGAAGCAAATTACTGAGTCTTATCAAGATCATTATTATTATTATTACTATTATTATTATTAGTAGTAGTAGTAGTAATAGTAGTAGTAGTAGTAGCAGTAGTAGTAGCAATAGTAGTAGCAGTAAAAGAGGACGGATTCACATTATTTGGACTGAAAGGTATGCGAGGAAGGAGACAAGACAATAAACGCGTACTAAACATAGAAATAACTTTACTTCAGCATCCTGGAATTCAGATACACGCTAACTGCACCAGCGATCTGTCTTCTATGAAACTGGATCTTATACCACACTGTCAGTGATGCTGTACCATCAATCTAAAGCTGGATG
Source organism: Achatina immaculata (assembly GCA_009760885.1). NCBI lineage: Eukaryota > Metazoa > Mollusca > Gastropoda > Stylommatophora > Achatinidae > Lissachatina > Lissachatina immaculata. The sequence continues at coordinate 28,770,822 of CM019706.1, read as the reverse complement.
AACTCACACTTAACACATCACTAACCTGCAGCATGTTCATGTCAGTCATTAGGCACTGTTCTAGAACTTCTCAGCTAGAAAATGAAAGTCAACAACATCCAGTAGCGAAACAGGAACCGTCAGAATAAATCCGACGTTAAAAAAAAAACACCCTGGAGAATGAGAACACCATCCGCGACGTTAGCTAGTCCTATTTGGCGTAATGATTTAAATTTGCTTCTCGTTAACAGAATCAGCCAATGAAATGATTTGATTTTAAAGTTGAATGAATGCGGAGAGCTTCCTGTTGTCTTAGATTCATGAAATGTTCAAGAACTGATCTTACTTGGAAAGTCTGAACAGAGAAGAAAATGAAGACTTTCTGCATACAAGATTTATAGCCGCGACTGCAATTATACAAACAGCAAGTCGACTGCAGTAAGTTCATTGAAAGTTCCACTGTCTCTTGAACTTTCAAAACACTCATCTGGGATTGCCTACGTTTAGTTTCTTGAATACTAAATGCGGGGGCATTTCCTCAGCACCGGTCACTGAACACAGGCCATGAAAACTGATTTAGTTCTAGTGATGTCATTAATTGTACTATCAGTAATAGTTCTAATGTTGGTACAATTACATTAGTAGGTCTGCTGATGTTACAGATAGTAGTAGTAGTAGTAGTAGTAGTAGAAGAAGTAGTAGTAGTAGTAGTAGTAATTGTTTTAATGTTTATTGCAGTAGTGCAATGGTAGTTTTAGTCGTTATTGCAGCAACAGCAGCAATATTGGTGCTGGTAGCGGCAGCAGCAGTAGTAATAGTAGTAGCAGTGGTGGTGGTGGTAGTAGTAGTAGTAGTAGTAGTAGTAGTAGTAGTAGTAGTAGTAGTAGCAGAGATAGTGGTAACAGTAGCAGTAATGATAGAAGGAATAATAGTACTGTGTTGCTGTTGTAGTAATAAATGTAGTAGCAGAATTTGAAGTAATAGTAATAATAGTAGTAGTAGTAGTAGTAGTAGTTGTAGTGGTAGTAGTAGTAGTAGTAGTAGTAGTAGTATAGTAGTAGTAGTAGTAGTAGTAGTAGTAGTGATAGTGGTAACAGTAGCAGTAATGATAGAAGGAGTGATAGTACTGTGTTGCTGTTGTAGTAACAAATTTAGTTGCAGAATTTGAAGTAATAGTAATAATAGCAGTAGTAGTAGTAGTAGTAGTAGTAGTAGTAGTAGTAGTAGTAGTAGTAGTAGTAATAGTAGTAGTATTAGTAGTAGTAGTAGTAGGTGCTGTTGCTGTTTTTGTAGCAATACATACTACATATTACAAAGGATAGACAGCAATGGAATATAAACCAGTAAAATCTCAGCAGAACTGGCTGTCGCAAGTAGTTCTCTTTACCTTGTCTTAGAAGAAATAAACAATACATTATTTAGTATTATGTTTCGGCGTTAATACCATCAATCTTTGAACTCTATCATCAGTCTTTGAACTATACCATCAATCTTTGGACCATACCATAAATATTTGAACCACATCATCAATCTGTGAACCACATCATCAGTCTTTGAACTTTATCATCAGTCGCTGAACTAACATTTAGTCAAGAGAAACCAGTTTTTGTAAATAAAGAATGATCCAATGTGATACTTACCTGCTCGAAGTCGCAATGATTTTTTTTTCCTTCTGGCTGTCCAAAGTATCTTTCCTCGAAATAGCCAGTAAAATATTTTTTCTACTGTTCAACATCCGAGGAAATATATAAATTAAAAAAGACGTGTAAATCAGTTTTAAACAATTATATAAATAATTAAAGACAAAAATTTTGTAATGGTTAGTCAGTTTGGAATGAAAATCCACTTAGGTCCTGGCATTAAGATTGGGGAAAATGCGTGAAAAAAAAAATGGAGGAATATTTGAGTTTCAACATCCTGGCATTCTTGTCATGTATGGAACGTTAATCTTTTATAATCCGACATATTGACATGTCCATCCCCGTCTTTCTGACATCTACAGCTTAAACTCCTCCATGACATGTAGGTTAGGCCAAGGGTTCTTAACCGGAGAAAGCTCATACCAATATTGGCTTTTAGCAGTGTCGCTATGCGCGCTTGCACGCACGCACACAATCACACACTCACACGCACACAAAGTCGAGCTGCGCACGAAATTTTACGTACAGCGTATGAAAAAAAGATAAAAAAATGAATAAAACTACACATTTTATTTTCGAAATATTGAATGTTTCTTGTACTGAAATGGGGCAGAAGAAAAATGTGGTAGCGTTACATGAGTTTGTTTTCTCATTTCTTTGGATTCTAGTATTATGTTGTTGTTTTTTTTTTCTATGAGAACGTTACACTTCTCAGTTTGACGTTAAGATGCACACAATTTGTGTGCGGAATTCGTTTCCACACGGGTTTGGACATGCATAACTTTACAAGGCACATTTTTCCTAACTTCTTGGGGGGTGGGGGGGGGGGGTGGGGCTGCAGTGATGGGGATACGAAACACAATTTCTAATCAACTCTGTCTTCTTTTCTAATTAGAATTTTCTTTCAGCTGTTGTGTTACTCACTATCCTTATGTAAAGAAAAACCCCGCTTTTGTCATCTTTCAAAGTCTTAGTGGTACTTAACAGGACAGATGATGATGATGATGATGATGATTTTGACAGTATGTTGAAAGACAGGTATGGGGATATATTGGACAGTTTCCCGGGGGTGGGGGGGTAGGGGAGGAAGAGATCCTTGAGTCATAAGAAAAGATTAAGAATCCCTGATATAGGTCAAAGGGGGAAAGATTATTTTGGGAGGCGGGAGTGTACAGGAGAATTGATGAAATTCTGGGATTAATCTATCAACATAACCGAGGTCACGTGGTCTTAGTGTATCGTCTAAATCAGCAGGTTAAATGTCCAGTTCTTAAAGCTGTCGGGGAATGAGAAGGGAGGTTGTGAGGAGGGAGGTTGTGAGGAGGGAGGTTGTGAGGAGGGAGATTGTGAGGAGGGAGGTTGTGAGGGCCGGACACGAGCACTCAGGGGCCCGGGATGTTGGTGAGGTCAACGGCCCTATTACCCCCCACCCTCACCCCGTTTCCTTGCTTACAGACAAAATTATAAGAGAGACTTTTCCGTGTCCGGCTAGCGGGGGAGGGGGGGAGCGATAACAACACCTGGGTGGGGTGGGTAGGGCTCATTTGGGCCATGCTTGGAGTATCTCATCTCCTTCGCATTCGCTTACTCTTTCTCTTTCTCTCTTTCTCTCTCTCTTTCTCTCTCTCTTTCTCTTTCTCTCTTTCTCTCTTTCTCTCTCTCTCTTTCTCTCTCTCTCTCTCTCTCTCTCTCTCTCTCTCTCACTGAACCGTATGTGTCCATGGCACATGGGGCTTCTGCAAGGGTTTCCCACAAATGCCTGTCCTTTGCTTTTTTTCCGCTCTTGCCCAGGTAGCCCTCTATTGCTCAACATGCTCTCTGTTGTTCTTCTCCATCTCTATTTTGGTCTACCCTTACTTCTGTTCCCCTGTGGTGTCCATCTTAGTGCTGTTTTTGGTAGTGAGTTGTCAGTCATTCGGAGCACATGTCCCAGCCATCGCCAGCGTCTTTCCTCAATAATTGTTGTCAGTGGCTTCATCTGCATTTATGCCAACAAGATGTTATTTCTTACGGTGTTTGGCCAAAATAGTTTTTCTAATTCTTCGTAAACATTTAGTCTGGAAAGAATTCAGTTTGTTTTCTACAGTTTTTTTGGTGATTTTCCAGCATTCACTTCCATAGAGTAGTACACTTAGAGCATTACTCTTAAATATCCAGATTTTCATATTCGTGCTTAATTGTTTAGATTTCCATATATTCTGCAGCTCTACAAAAGCCTTGTTTGCTCTAGTAAGTCTGTTGTTGATGTCCTCTGTGCTGTCTCCATCTTTTGTTACTCTACTGACAAGATATACAAATTCATTGACCTCCTCCACTAACTTGCTATCTACTCTGAGTACATTTCTGTTGTTCACATTTTGGTTCATTAACTTTGTCTTTCCTACGTTGATCTTTAGTCATATGTTGTTTGCATTCTGAGTTAGCTTGTTTATTTTATCTTTCATATCTTTGTACCTGCTTGACAGTACTTGGATCACTACTAACTAAAAATGGAGATACAATGAGGAAAGTTAAAAGGAGGTCAGCTATCGCTCTTCAAAAAATAAAACAACTAAAGAATCTGTTTAGAGGAACGACAGAACTACAAAAATAAGATTTTTAAGGGCATGCATCTTTCCCATTTCAACATATGCCTGTGGGACCTGGACACATAATAAAACAGCTGAGAAACACATAAATGCCTTTGAATGTAAATGCTACAGAAGAGTCCTTCAAATATCATTGACACAAAAAAGAACAAATATATCCATACTACAAGAACTTAATATTGAAGAAGGTTGGCTAGTAAAGAAGATTAAACAGAGAAAACGTAAATATTTTGGACACATTAAATGTCATGATAATTTAGAGAAGACCGTCTTGGAAGGGTACATAATGGGAAAATGAAAGAGAGGAAGACTAAGGCGAAGATGGCTGCAAGACATCGTTGATAATCTGCAAATGGATGCAACAACAGCAGGACATTTTGCTTACAACATAGAGGCCTACAGGCTGTTAGGGAGGCAAAGTTCCACAAGGGATATGCAAGCGACTGACTGACTTTGAAAGGTTCCAAGGTTTACTTGATTTTTTTTCCTGATTAAGCAAAATGCGTCGTTGACCTCCAGACACGCATCAGTTAGGTTGTGGATCTCCCTGCTGCTACGAGCTAAACGCCCTTGGCAGCTGTTGCCATAGTGAAGTACTTGGCTGTTCATTGTAGTTGTTCAGTTCTGGTATGTAAACAGTCACCTCCAGTTAATAAGTGTTCTCATTGTGTCTCTCTAAGATTCTCATTCACTATATGAGAGACTGCAGCACTTACGGTTTTGATGTAAACACTTCAACAATTAGCATAAGAGATATGCAAACTATGGGATGATTATAAGCTTCTTGGAGCATGTAAGTACCACATCCTAAAAGCTTCTTGCAGCATGTAAGTACCACATACCATAAGCTTCTTGGATCATGTAAGTATCACATGCCATAAACTTCTTGCAGCATGTAAGTACCGCATGCTATAAGCTTCTTGGAGCTTGTTAGTACCGAATGCTATAAGCTTTTTGGAGCATATAACTACCGCATGCTATAAGCTTCTTGGAGCTTGTTAGTACCGAATGCTATAAGCTTCTTGGAGCTTGTTAGTACCGCATGCTATAAGCTTCTTGGAGCATCTAAGTACGACATGCTCGCTTGCCCGCTCTTCATGTTGTCAGTATCTGCAGCAACGTCAGTCCTGGTTGTTTCGAAGAACACGCCAACATTTGAAGCATAACAATGTAATTTCACGCTTTAATCCATACAAATTCATCACAATTCAAAATCAAATGCCAAAGGACTACTCCATCTTTAACAACGGCTTCTAATGAGAGAGGACGTCTTAGTGGTTGGGGCTTTGTAACATATCTTAGTTGAAAGACAGTTGAGGAAAGAAAGAATAACTTTACAATCTGCAGTATGAGAATGGAAATCGAAAGTGCCAACGTTGCAATCGCTTGGCTGTTGGAATAACAAAACACACAGCTCTGCGTTAGTGAGGGACTCAAAAAGCATGCTCTGTACGTTCAAGAAAAGACTTGCTTCACAGGAAGTGGGGCAGTCTTCTAGCACATTCTCAAGTTGCCGGCCTCACGTGGGTCTATCTAACTGTCTCGGGCATGCAGGAGCAGTAAATAGGCTGGCTGAGAGGATCTAAGCAAGACATGCTGAAGCTGGACGAGTTAGACATCTTGAGGGGGCAGTTATGGGTAAATTATGCGAGGAGGAAGAGCTAGAATTGGAGAATAAAGCCTTCCCTCCAACTCCTCCACCCCCCTCCACACATACACACACATCCACAGAATGAAAGAACCGTGGATGAAGCAACATACACAACCACAGAATGAAGGAACCGGGGATGAAGCAACATACACATCCACAGAATGAAGGAACCGGGGATGAAGCAACATACACATCCACAGAATGAAGGAACTGGGGATGAATCAACATACACATCCACAGAATGAAGGAACTGGGGATGAAGCAACATGCACATTCACAGAATGAAGGAACCGGGGATGAAGCAACACACACATTCACAGAATGAAGGAACTGGGGATGAAGCAACACACACATCCACAGAATGAAGGAACCGAGGATGAAGCAAAACGAGGATAAGACCCCCTTCGTAGACGGAAGCGACGACCCCACAATCAACGCGCGACAAGGACAATCAAAGCACACATCTTACACTGGCTGCAGGAAAGAACGATGGAGCAGATATGGGAATGTCTTGTCTGCAGGTATGCTACATCTTAAGATCAGTCAGTCAATCAATCCATTAAAATCAAATGACAAAATGAAAATTATTTGCAACAAAAAAAAAGTATATGCCAGCAAAAGCTTTAAGGTATGGCCACGTTTTCCTTCACTAAACTACAAACAAAAGTGAAGGTCTGAGATTCAGCCTATTTTCTCAGCATGACCGTGACTTAGATGCACTGACAATGGCGATTATAAAATACATACACATGTAAATTATTACATTATTTTCCTCACTTATATAATTTCAACTCTATTAATATTTTCACTTGTTACACATTGTTATTAATGTCACGGAACAGATAGAGAAGCCTCGAAATTGGACTGATAAAAATGGATTACGATCTTGGAACGTCAAAACTATTACGATGATTTGGAACATGGAATATAAGACGTTTATACAGACAAGGAGCAGCTAAATAATTAGCAGATGAACTAAGTAGGTATGACATTGATGTTACAGCATTTCAGGAAATTAGGTGGCTTGGAGAAGATATAACAGTCAAAGGAGAAACGGTACTGGTATACGGAGCTATTACCAATGGAAGAAATGAACTTGGGACAGGTTTTGCTGTCAAAATAAAAGTAAGGGACTTAGTGAAGGACTTCAGTGCTACCAGTGAAAGGATCAGCAGGCTCCGCATGATGCGAAAAAGAAAAGTATAACAATGATTAATGTGCATGCACCAACAGAAGATACAGAGGATGAAGTCAAAGAAGAACTTTACAACACGTTAGAGAGAGTAATAGAGAAGACCCAGAAACATGATGTACTGATAATACCAGGAGACTTCAATGCAAAGATAGGAAAGGAAGAGTCACACAAACACATCACAGGGAAAGAAAGTCTGCATGAAACATCTAATGATAATGGATGGAGACTAATAAATATGGCAGAAGCTTATGGAATGAGAATAAGTAGCACACGTTTTCAAAATAAGAACATCCATAATCAAACATGGAAATCTCCTGATAATCTAACAGACAACCAGATAGACCACGTTTTAATTTATACCAGCCACACAACAAACATACTTCAGATCAGAAGTTACAGAGGGGCTGAATGCAATTCACTTGAAATGAAATTCAATCTTGTTGGAGCTAAATTAGAATTCAGTCTGTAGAAATATTTTTATAGTAAATTAAATAAAAGCTCAGTAATAAATAGAGATGCTTTGAAAAGAAAAGAAAATATTCAAAAATTCAGAAAAGAGCTAAACTATGAAATAAACACAAGAGGGAATGAAGAAAATAAAAACACTGATGACAGATGGGAAGATATAAAAATCATTATAAAGAACACAACGAAAGATTACCTGGTAGTCAAGACCATAACTAAAAATAAAGAACTGTTTCGATGAAGTCTGCAGAGAGGCAGTCATAACGAAAAGAACAGCAATACAGATATGTTTGAATGACATGAAAAACAAAACAAATGAAGAGAAGTACCACACAAAATGTAAAGAAACACAAAAAGTTATTCGTCAACAAAAATGACAATATATGAAAGACATGGTGAGTGAGATGCAGGCATGCCATCAGAATAAGAAAAACAGGGAATTCTATAAAAAAATTGCTAACAGTAAAGCAAGGGTATAAACAACTTCAGCAGAGCTTGAAGGATAGTAATGAAAGCGTGATAAATTATGAAGGGAAAATCTGTTTCAGGTGGAAAGAGTATTTTGAAAAACTAATAAACTGTGAAGAGCCTATAAGCACATTACCATACAAAGAAATACAGACCAGCGAACCTGATATAGAGGAATCAGACTTACAAGACGTCTACGGTATCATGTTTCTACGAAACAACAAAGCAACTGGTTCAGATGGAATTGCTGCAGAGCTGATTAAGGAAGGAGTCTCAGTCTACATGAACCAGTTTTATCACTGATATGTGCGCTAATACAACAAATATGGAGAGAAGAAAAACTCCCTAGTGAAAGGAGAGAATCATTACTGATCCCAGTATTTAAAAAAGGCGATAAGAGCAAGTGTGAAAACTACAGAGGAATATCATTACTACTTACAAGCTACAAAATACTATCTATTATACTTTTAGATAGATTAAAACCATACAGCGAGAACATACTGGGAGACTATCAAGCAGGTTTTAGGAAGAATTGATCAACCGCAGACCAAATATTTTATCTACGTCAAAGGGCAGAAAAGTACTGGGAATATGGAAAAGATGTACATAATATCTTCATTGACTTCGAGAAAGCCTATGACAGCATAGATAGAAGCAGCTTATGGAAAATTATGAAAGAATTAGAGATACCTAATAATCACTTTGACCAGAATATGTATGGAGCATGCACAAAATATAGTAATATATAAAGGAAGAAAGTCAGAACACTTTTATATAAGAACCGATTTAAAACAAGGTGATACATTATCTCCATTACTATTCAACCTAATACTAGAAAAGGTAATCAGAAAAGCGAAAGAAGAAAGCAGTGCAGAAGAACAAGCTAAAATACTAGAATACGCTGATGACATCGACCTATTGGAGGAAACTGCAAAAAGTCATCAATACCTGTATACACCTGAGAGATGTAGCACTAAAAGTGGGCTTTACCATTAACCTAGATAAGACAGAGTATATGAAGATATCAAATGACCAGAGGCAGAATAATCCAGATTACATAAATGTTGGCGATATAATTGTTAGGAAAGCAGAGACATACAAATATCTAGGCACAACCTTCAGCAGAAGCAACACAGTAAGTGAGGAAATTAAAATCAGAGTATAGATGGAGAATAAAATATACTTTGCCTTGCAACACCTGTTAAAGTACAAAATCCTGTCTCAAAACACCAAAATAACAATCTATAAAACTATAATAAGACCACCTGTCATGTATGGATCAGAAACGTGGAGTACCACAAAGAAAGATGAACAACAATTGCAGATCTTTGAGAACAAGATCCTAGGAAGAATCTTTGGGCCGATAAAGGATACCAACATTGGAGAATGGAGAGCTAGAAAGAACACTGAACTGAACAGCTTATTTAAATCCCAACGAATTATAAATGTCTTGAAACTGAACAGACTACGCTGGCTGTGGCATGTAGAAAGAATGGAAGAGAACAGACAAACGAAAATGATGTATGTTTAGGAGATGAGGGAAACAAGTCCAAGGGGAAGACCAAGACAGAGATGGAAAGACAACATAGAAGAGGATATAAAAGAAAACTGTGTAATCAGCTGGAGAGAGAAGATTAGGAATAGGGAGGAATTGAGGCGAACTTTATCTGCAGCAATGAGCCTTAATGACTGGGAAAGCTGAAGAAGAAGAAGAGAAGATTACATACTGTCAGTTCTAATAATATTTTCAGTTGTGACAAAGTGTTGATTCAGTTAAACTGACAAAGCGGGAAAAAAAACTGACTGGTTCAAACTGAAGATATTTTGTTTCTTAAGCAACAGTGAACGGCTACAAAATATTTACCAAAGGCACCCACGAAGAAGGCGGCTATAAGAACAAACGAGTCCTGCACATTTCTTTAGTCCATTTATACGATTTATGAAACTAAATTACTTTTAGTCACTTTATTGAAATGCCATAGGTGCTAGGTTTTTTCTTTTTTCTTCACAAAGAGTTCTCTTATCTTTTCTTGGCCACAAAATTTATCTTTACATATCTCCAGAAAATGAAACAGAAAATCCCACGTGATCAGAATGAGAGTGATTTCGAGCAAAACAAAAAATAAATACATTTTAATGCGTTTTTATAAAATTATGAAATAAACTTATCCCAAATTGTAACGAACTAACGTAACCCGATTTGCTACTAAAAAAAAATATGTTTGAATAATCTCATAAAATGACTTAGATTAAATGAATGAGTTAAACGAAAGTGGCATATATTTTAAAAAAACATTAATTTACACTTAAAACATTGAAATTGTTTCGTAACGAATCTAAAATCTTAAGGCTCTGTTTTCACGTTGGAGACTACAAGTTAAGAGGAGGAAGTTTATTAACGCGCGTATTTTGCTTGCTATTGTGAACCTAGTGGATGAGCGGTCAGAGTCACGTATGGCTGCCCTTTTCTTCTTCAGCTCCATCAGGTCCCAAATACCCGTTTTAACAGATGGGTTAGCTGGTCGGTCCCTTATACGGAGTGGAAACTACACGAGAGATATATGCACGAACTGTTTCGCTACTGAAGCGCTCCTTAACAAAATGTAATCTTTCTTATAAACTGTAAAGTCAAAGAAAAACTGCCAATATGGAAAAACTGGCAATGTGGAAAAACTGACAATGTGGAAAAACTGGCAATGTGGAAAAACTGACAATGTGGAAAAACTGGCAATGTGGAAAAACTGGGAGTGTGGAAAAACTGGCAGTGTGGAAAAACTGGCAATGTGGAAAAAATGAGCGCTTTCATACTGCGGACATTTACCTTCTCAAAACAAACAGAAAACGGTTAAAAAATTTTTACCAAAGGCGTCCGTGAGGAAGGCGGCTATAAACTGAATACTAAACACAAATATTAAAACATAGATTCAGAAATAATTTATTTAACTCTTGAACTACCATAAGTCCTTTAAAAGCAACTTTAAAATAAAAGAAATAATAACAATAATTTGAATAAAAAACGTACATACGTTTTTGTTCTGTAATCGGACGTTCATAAATTTAAAATATCGCAAAAATAGAATAAAAATAGCATAACTCATTTCCCAGTAAAATATCTTCCTGGTGAAATATGGCAGGAGTGATTTGTTATTACACAGAATGTTCGTGTGTCATGGATATTCGTTGGTAAGTTAAAAACCGTTATGCACAATAAAAATATTACGGATAAATGCCTTTCTTTGCGTTTACAGCTGCAGTCTTTACTTCTATAGTTGTGTGGATATTAAGACAGGACTACAAATAATCGAAAGACGCTGGCGATGGTTGGGACACGTACTACGGATGACTGACAACTCACTACCAAAAATAGCACTAAAATGGACACCACAGGGGAAACAGAAGTAAGGGTAGACCAAAGGAGACATGGAGAAGAACAACAGAGAGGATGTTGAGCAATAGAGGGCTCACCTGGGCAAGAGCAGAAAAAAAAAGGCAAAGGGCAAGCGTTTGTGTAAAACACTTGCAGAAGCCCCATGTGCCTTTGGCACATAAGAATCAGAGAGAGAGAGAGAGAGAGATAATCACTGATATAAGCTATCTGTAGTCAGATATATCCATACTACAAGAACTTAATATTGAAGAAGGCTGACTAGTAAAGAGGATTAAAGAGAGAAAACTTAAATATTTTGGGCACATTAAACATCACGATAATCTAGAGAAGACCGTCTTGGAAAGGTACATAATGGGAAAAGGAAAGAGAGACAAAGATGGCTGCAAGACATCATTGATGATCTGCAAATGGGTGCATCAACAGCAGGGCATCTTGCTCACAACTGAGAGGCCAACAGGAGTGCTGTTAGGGAGGCGAAGTTCCGAAAGGGACATGCAAATGAATGAATGAAATCAGAGATTAGTGACAAAGATGTATATGCTAGTGTCCTCAGATATTGACAGTCCACACATGAGCCCACGCAAAACTTATCTCAACTGATACTTTCTCAATAGAAATCAAAACTGTTCAAATGGATCTATAACACTCTGCATTATCTCTAGATACATAACATTCATTGGATTAATATATTATCTCTATATACATAATATTTTGTAGGTTAATGTATTATCTCTAGATACATAACATTCTATGAATTAATGTATTATCTCTAAATACATAATATTCTGTAGGTTAATGCATTATCTCTAGATACATAACATTTTGTAGGTTATTGTATTATTTCTGGCTACATAACATTCTATAGGCTATTATATATTATCTAGATACATAACATTCTGTAGGTTGTTGTTTTATCTTTAGTTACACAACATTCTGAGGTCATTATATAATCTCTAGAGATATAATATTATGTACATTATTATATTATCTCTAGATACACTACATTCTGTAGGTTATTATATTATCTTTGAATACATACTGCTCTTAGGTTATTATATTATCTCTGAATAAAATACATTGTGTAGGTTATTATATTATCTCTGGATACATAATGTTCTTAGGTTATTGTATTATCCGGTTCTGGAAATCACCTTCAAGGATAAGAATTTTTTAAATGTTCTAAGTTCCTGTAAAGTAGCAGACTACAGTGGAAACCACTTTCAAATCCACCAGCAAAGATCACACTGACGTAGCATACCATAAGAACTGTGGAAATAATCATGATAATTGCACTTTCGTGTAGGGTATCTTTCACTGAATTCTCTTAAGAACTTTTCTCCCTTCGACGCTTTTACTCTAGTCCGTGACGTCACGCAGCTTCCAGATGTACCACGTGACCAGCACGCGGCGCAGACACCGGATACCGCGGAGCATGCCGGGCCGACACCTCGCTCTGCCCGGAAGACGAGTGTTGATGGTGCGCATGCGCAGGGGGGAAGACAATAGTGGGAAGTTTGCTAATGGGTTGGTCGGGTAAACGTAGGCTGGGGCCCATTTGATGGAAGAAATTAAAAGCGGCAAAGAGCATGCGTTACAACTTGGATTGCAGTAAATGAGTTGAGGTATTACATTGCCTTGTTGATCAGGTCGTTTAAACACGAGGCCAGTTTTAAATCTCGAATCTATCCATATCACTACTCCAACTGTGGAACTATTTTTTTCCCCTTTCACTGCTCATGTTTATATATCTCTGCCGTATGTATGGTTGTCACCGAAGATATCAAACAAACTGTCCGACATCTTTAAATGGGGACTCCAAGCTCTTACATCGCCTTTAATTTGCAGGTAAAAGAGTCTTGTGTCATACTATAGGTGGCGGATGGTGAAAGTCCTCCAGATATGGAGGATCCCTGTGAATAAGGAGTTATCCAAATAAGCAGGCGCGGACCAACTGGCGGTAGACTCAGAGAGCGAGGTGGGGTAGTAGGTGGCTCTACTACTCCTGTAAAATGCCTCAGGTGCTCAGTGAAGGGAATACCAGGCGGGTCAGAGGCGCCTTAAAACCTCTTGCTCCCGCTGCCTTGCGGGTAGGACAGGGAGTCCAAAGGCTAGCGGAGAGTCCGTACACAAACCGACAGAAGGCAACGGGAAACCACTGTTGTAATTCCCAAGAATAGTTATGCTTAAACAGAATAATCGATTCATCATGAACGACGTTAATGGATGTTCCTCTGGAACAGCCTAGTCCGGTAGGGCAGCTCACGAGCCACAGGTGAGGCCAGATCGTCATCAAGCTACTGGTGGCAAAACTAACAAGTTCAAAATAGCAACATGGAATGTTAGAACTTCATTCCAGGCTGGAAAATTAGAAAATGTAAATATGGAAATGGAAAGGATGAAGATCAACATATTAGGAATGAGTGAAGTTAGATGGACAGGTGCAGGGAAGATAAACTCAGATAAATATACAATAATATATTCAGGAAGTGAGAAACATGAACGAGGAGTAGGAATTATATTTGATGAACAAACGGCAAGGACAAATGTAGGATATTTGAACATCTCGGACCGAATCCTGCTAGCCCAACTGAAAGGACAACCAATAAACATAAATATTATACAAATGTACACTCCAACATCTGAAAGCTCTGAAGAAGATGTACAGTTATTTTATAATGACATAGAGACAGCACTAAAACACACAAAGTCACATGAAGTTACCATAGTCATGGGAGATTTTAATGCCAAAGTTGGTAAAGGAAGAACTTCAGACATCGTTGGTGACTATGGACTGGGGGAGAGGAATGACAGAGGTTATAAATTAATTGAATGAGCAAGAATACACAGCATGGTTGTAGGAAACACCTGGTTTAAACAACATCCTCGAAGACTGGCAACGTGGTGCAGTCCAGACAAAACGACTTTTAACCAGATAGACTACATATTAATCAACAAACGATTCCGCAATGCATTACTGACAACAAAAACCATGCCAGGAGCTGACTGCAATAGTGACCATGATCCACTCTGTGGAAAAGTTAGAATAAAACTAAAGAAAGCAGGCAGAAAAGTGAGAAACATCAAACTGAATATAGAACTTCTTAAAAATGACCAAGAACTGCGAGAACAATACAAAGTTATTATAACAAACAGATACAATGCAATAGCAAAGATAAATAGTATAGATGAACAATGGGAAATGTTAAGAGATTCTATCCACCAAACTGTTAAGGATATAATACCACCAAAAAAAGAAGCCTCTAAAAATAAATGGATGACAGACGACATCTTAGGACTGATGGACAAGAGGAGGAGGAGTAAAAATAACGAGAAAAAATATAACAAGATAAATAAAGAAATAAGACGCAAATGCAGAGAAGCAAAAGAAGTGTGGTTAAATGAGCAGTGCAGACAGATAGAGGACTCTCATATTAAAGACAGCAAAAACATGCACAAACGAATTAATGAACTCACAGGCAGGAAAACAAAATATACCACAGGATGCCTGAAATCGAAAGAAGGTAAAATGTTAATGGGAAAAGAAGACATTGTGGACAGGTGGACAGAGTATATCGGTGAGCTATATGGAGGAGAAAGACCAGAATTAACACCAGATACTGAAAACTGTGAGGGACCACCAATACTTGAAGATGAAATCATAGATGCCATCAAACACATGAAGAAAGGAAAAGCGACTGGGCCTGATAATATAACAATAGAAGAAATAGAGGCACTAGAGGAGACAGGAATAAAAATAACCAAGTTACTGAATGACATTTACAACAGTGGTTATATTCCCAGTGACCTGATTAAATCCACGTTTATAGCACTACCAAAGAAACCAGGTGCAAAGGAATGTGACGACCACCAGACTATCAGCCTCTCATGTCACATAACGAAGCTACTTCTGAGATTAATTATGAGAAGAACAAGGAAAAAGATAAAAATGGAAATAGCAGATGAACAGTTTGGATTTGTTGAAGGAAAGGGAACACACAATGCCATTTATGCTTTACGAACACTAACAGAAAGAGCTTTAGAAGTACAGAAAGATCTCTACTTATGCTTCATTGACTACACCAAGGCATTTGACAAGGTGAAACATAATGAAATTATTAAAATGCTTGAAGACATCAATATAGACGGCAACGACCTGAGGATTGTAAAACATCTATACTGGCAGCAAGAAGCAGCAGTTCGAGTTGAAAATAGAATTGGAAAATATCAACCTATAAAACAAGGGGTGCGACAAGGATGTGTACTATTTCCAGACCTTTTTTCTCTGTATAGCGAGAATATTCTAAGAACAATAATCATAGAACCAGGCATAAAAATTGGAGGATACAATATTAACAACCTTCGGTATGCTGACGACACAGTACTGATAGCTGAGAACCAACAAGACCTGCAAAATCTCTTGGATAAAGTCGCCAAAGAAAGTGAACAGAAAGGCCTTACTTTGAACATCAAAAAGACAGAGACTATGGTTATATCTAAGAAACAGAATCCACCAGCATGCAGTATTAAATTAAACGGAACTATTCTAAAGCAGGTGCAGAAATTCAAATACCTTGGAGCAGTAATAACTTCAGATGGGAAATGCAGAACAGAAATTAGGAACAGAATAGGCCAAGCAAAGACTGCATTTCAGAGAATAGAAACATATTAACCAACACATCCTTATCAATGAATGTTAGAAAACGAGTCCTAAAATGCTATATTGAACCTATCTTGTTATATGGAAGTGAATCATGGACAATAGGCAAGTCTGCACAAAAATCATTGGAAGCAGCAGAAATGTGGTTTATTAGAAGAATGTTGCGAATCCCCTGGACAGCAAAAATAACTAATGAAGAATGTATGAGAAGAGCTGGAGAGACAAAAAACCTTGTCAAAAAGATAAGAGAGAGACAATGTACTTTCATAGGACATGCAATGAGAAGAGGGGGCATTGAAAATATTATAACAACAGGAAAAATAGAAGGAAGAAGATCAAGAGGAAGACCAAGAGAAATGATACTGGACAGTCTGACGGGATGGTGTGAGAGGAGATCACCAACTGAACTGATGGCCTGCATGAAGGATCGGATACTCTGGAGAAGCATAATAGCCAACGCCAGTCGGCACGGCACATGATGATGATGATGTCATACTATAGAGGTATACATGTGATTTGATCTTCTTTTGGCTTGCCAGCACAGCAGAAGATCATGTGCTCAGTATCATACCCGACATGGAATCCCCAGGGAAATATAAATGGAGGAAGACCTAGATTTAGAAGGGACGTTATGACAGCGCTGAGGTGACAAGGGATGTACATGGAAGGAAGCAGACAGTAAGAACAGAGGTGGCTGGAGAGCCTTTATCCGTGGCCTACGCTCCCAACGGAGATGATGATGATGATGATGATGGCTGACCCCCATGTACCCAGTTTTACAGCTATCCCCACTGGGATGGCTTTAGCCAGGAGTCCAACCAATGACCTTCACCTTGAGAGAACTGGTAAATGTGAACTACGTTTAACTAATGTGAGAACTGGTAAATGTGAACTACGTGAAACTAATGTGAGAACTGGTAAATGTGAACTACGTTTAACTAATGTGAGAACTGGTAAATGTGAACTACGTGAAACTAATGTGAAAACTGGTAAATGTGAACTACGTTTAACTAATGTGAGAACTGGTAAATGTGAATTACGTGAAACTAATGTGAAAACTGGTAAATGTGAACTACGTGAAACTAATGTGAGAACTGGTAAATGTGAACTACGTGAAACTAATGTGAGAACTGGCAAATGTGAACTACGTGAAACTAATGTGAGAACTGGTAAATGTGAACTACGTGAAACTAATGTGAGAACTGGTAAACGTTTCGATATTCTACCTCAAGTTAGCCATGTTTCTGATCGCGTTTAGAGTAATGTGAACAGGCCTCGGGCATGGAAGATATGATTTATGAGCCCAAGGTCAGACATATTTGGACTGGAACACCCCACCCTCCACCCGCCACACACACACCCACCCTTACGTCAGTGTCGATCTAGGATCGTATTCTTTGACAGGGTCACAAAGTTGTGCCTTCTGAGCTTTTCTTCCGATCCAAAAAGTTTCTAGCGGACCAGTTGACTTGTTCTCTGTGTGTCTTCCTCTCTCTCTCTCTCTCTTTTTTTTTTGCCATTGAGTTTTAGAGTGCTTGTCACGTTCTTCTTCATCTACTTGTGACAGTTCCAAGTGTTTGAATAACTTTGCCTTATTTTGTGAAATGATTTTTGTCACCTTCTGTGAGAGCTTCATCATCTGTTTTTTTTTGTGTGTGTGTGAAATTCCAGCTGTCTGCTGCATCTTATATC
Source organism: Achatina immaculata (assembly GCA_009760885.1). NCBI lineage: Eukaryota > Metazoa > Mollusca > Gastropoda > Stylommatophora > Achatinidae > Lissachatina > Lissachatina immaculata. The sequence goes on along the minus strand of CM019706.1, from coordinate 28,753,099 downwards.
AGGATATTTCTGTTTCTTGCGGGGTCGCTAAATGATATACATAATGCAGAGCTTCTTTTTCATTAATCTATAATCTGTTTTCATTGTTCTATATCTCAACAAGTTTTTTTTTTCAATTTGTAATTAATGGTTTTATGTCTCATTGGCGAAGTGGTTAGTGCACTAGTCTCTCACAGGGGTCAGGGGTTCGAATCCGGCCGGAGGCGTCCCGGTTACCCAGCTTTAGAAATGGGTATCCGACTTCCTCAGGAGTTGGGGAAGGAAAGGTGGCCTGTAGTGAGCCGAGAGGTCAAGGAAAACATGAGCACTGGCACCGTATCTCTATCTGCTTCTAAGGCAATGTTTCCCAAACTGCGGCGTACATCTCACAGTAAAAAGGGGGGGGGGGGATTTTTGATGGGGGTGGGGCACTTAGAATATATTATAATTTTAATTCTGTGGAAAGGGGGGGGGGGAGAAGGCGAAGACGATATGGAGCAGAGGAACATCAAAATCTCTGAGGCGTGGAGATGGGGCACGCTCCACAAAAGATTGGGAAACACTGCTCTAAGGCATTACAGGGTTACCTTAACGTTACCTACCTACCAACCTAATGGCATTATATTGTTTCTCTAATCACAGCTACAAAAACTGACACATATTATTATTCTTTTTCATTCAGTTTTATATACTCCGTCTTCTAAACAAAGAGACATGCCCCATCCACCAATCTCTTTTACTTTTTCTTTATTTGTTAACTGTTTTCTCATCTTATGCTCTCTTTCTTAATTTATTAACTGTTCTTTTATGCTCTCTTTTCTTAATTTGTTAACTGTTCTCTCATCTTATGTTCTCGTTCTTTATTTGTTAACTGTTCTACATCTTATGCTGAAAATAAAAATTGATACGAGAATGACCTAAATAAAAAACCTTAAAACTGAGACATGCATTCTAAGCACCGCCTCATCGTTATGTAAGACGACATCTTCGTTACTAATGACGCGAGGAACATCCTGCATGTGGCAGCCCGATGCCAAACAGCTACATGACTTAGCAATGTCAAGGCAGCGGCTCCTCTAGAGACATGAACGAAAGTGGAAGGGCATGATATGACCCATTAATTGAGCAGGAAATTATGAAATCTATCGAAATTCATTGGCCAGTGAAGTTCCAGTACAGTGATGTATAAGGATATAAAAAAAAACCACTTTTCACCTGCAGTAAAATCCAGATGATTGGGGTTTCTGACTACAGATGTCTTGCTGCAGTATTACAATCTTCAGTTCCATACTGCCCATGCAGTAGTTGAAATCATTACTGACTTGCACTTCGAGTGTCTTTCACATCCGCCATACTCACCAAACCTCGACCCCGACTGACTGCCATATCTTGGGATAATTCAAGGAGGCGATGGACGGAAAGACTTTCAGGCCAGAAGAAGAGGTGTAACAAGCGGGAATGTGTGGCTGCCCCCTCGACCAAAAGATTTTTATACAGGAATCCACACACATTGTAAGAGCTGGAAGACTTTCATCGAAAGTAATGAAGGCTATGTGGAAAATAGATGAATTTGTATGATATTCTGGGGTCAGTAACTTACGATGAAAAAAAAATGTAATGCTTCTTTTTGATCACCCTCCTGTTTTCATACTTCCAGCCCGTGAAAGCCTTAAAGTCGAACTACCACCATCTGTTACTGATTCTCAGAAATTTTTTTAACATAATATGGAGTTTTAGAAGAACTAGAAATTATCTTCCTGCCGAAAAAATACGGCTTATATATTCACTTTTGTCTACATTTTCTGTCAAGAATTTGGATAATGCAGTAGAAAATTTCTGGAACTTATATTTTTGTTATTTTTATTGTTTAGTGTCCATGTTTGAATATGATGGAGGAATGTTGAATTTACAACATCACACATAACATTTCATCTTTTAACTGTAGCGTGTGTTGCTTGTTTGGTGTTAACACGGGGGGAGGGGACGGATCGCCAGGAGAGTATCTTCTCTTTTTACACGCTATCATTAACTGCCCACTGTCACTGTCTCAGAGTTCTAATCCCATTTTCTCTAATCCTGGTCCAGTGTGAATGTTCAAAGAGATCGACAGAGCAATCAAATGCCTTCTTTCGACTTGCTCTGGTCTTGCTGTCTAATCTGACGTAATATGAGGTAGCTTCGGGTCTCGCTGTCTAATCTGACGTAATATGAGGTAGCTTCGGGTCTCGTTGTCACATCTGACGTAATATGAGGTAGCTTCGGTAGGCACGTTTAGCTTTAGACCAGAATATATTATAAGGCCGTTATTTAAGACTTTGACTTCCAAACTCAGCCTATTAGTTCTCCTTGTCCTGTCCCAGAGATGTTGCAGCGTCTGAAACAAACACTAACATATCTTTATGTGTGACTCTGATAAACTTCTTGACATATGTTTATGTTTATGTAGTTGTTGTTGGTGCTTTTATCCCCGGGCAACCCCGGGAATGATGTTCTCAGGACGCTGTCGGATTAGGCAGTCAGCGACCCATAGCTGATATGCTAGCGTCAGGGTTAGCGAACCATAGCTGATTATGCTAGCGTCAGGGTTAGCGAACCATAGCTGATTATGCTAGCGTCAGGGTTAGCGACCCATAGCTGACCAAGACCGTGCTCCACCTCTGCGCTGGTACCCTCAGTAACAGGCCTAGCCTGGCTAACATGGCAGGGATCGACATAATCTCCATAGTGGCGGAGTCTGCTAAAGAAGTACTGCACGCCCCTGATTTTTAGCTGCGCTCTGGGGCTAAAAAAAATAGCTGCCATAACCCGCTCCTACGCTGATATGATGCTTTGCCTCAACATCTTCACAGCATCGGCTGCAAAGAACATCAGCTCGCATTACAGGGAGTCGGAGAAAGCAAAAAAGAAAGAACGAGGGTCAAATCTTTAGCTCCAAAATAACTGGCAGGTCTGGTAGATCTCGCACAACTTCGCTGATGAGTGCTCAAAGCTATGTTTAGGAAGGTACAATTCCCGTTTCCCTGCCATTAAAGCATTTTGGGGGAATACGGTGTTAGGCCCGTATGTTCCGTGACCTTCGGTACATGAAAGTGTGATGTGGTCTGTATCAAGCATGGCTTCTTTACCTTCTCAGATTTCTCTGGTACCCATTTTTAGAGGCTGGGTAAACCCCGGGGAATTTTTGGTGTGTACTTGAAAAAAGATCCATCTGCTGGGACTGAACCCGGTACCACGTGATTAGTAAACCGAGCGAACTATATTTAGGCAACGTTTAAATTAAATTAAAAGTAGGAATGACATATGTTATTACTAAATATTCAAACATTTGCAACCCAACCCAATACATTTTAAATTATGCAGTAGCTTCCTGCTGTTATTTCTACCAAATTTTTTTTTCAAAGTTTATTCTTCCTGAAAAGTAGTCAGGAGTAAAAGAGTTAACACGTTAACTTGTTAGGAGGTTACCAATCGAATGGATTTTAAATAGGAAAGATCAAAATATAATGATGGATCTCTGTGTGGAAAAAATTCTGAACCTCACTTGATGATGATAACGATGGTAATATAACGATGATGATAAGGTTGGGGATGCTAATGATAGCGACTCACAGAATTATCAGTGGCGTGGACGCGTGGAACACCGCGGTACAGGCAAGCAAGAAAACATATTGTTCAACACTTGTTTGAACGGCAGCCTCGATTCCGCCTCGGTTGACGAACCAGAAATGAACACATCGCGCCACACAAATCACGGAGCACTCACATTAATACAATCGCCTCCGGCCCTAGAGATGAGGAGCCACATTTCATTCCACATTAACGGCAGTTACGGCATTCTCCTTATTAACGTTTTGTTGCATATTAATGAAAAAACAAGTTGCCAGAATCATTTCATTACAAAGGGGCGTTTGGGCTGACACACAAACACAGAAGCCGCAATGATTGGTTAATAAAATATTGACACCAGCCAATCCTGTGTGACTGTATGGCCGAACATGGTGTTGCTCTATTTGCCTCTAATATGTTCATTTGTACACGTGAAACACAATACACTTTGTAAGAAAGGTTTGGAAATACAAGTTTTAAATAAATAAAAAGAACCAGACGTAACAAATGGACGAAAATGGTATAAATATGTTTCCCGTAAAATAGCGGGATATTAAGTAACATCGTTTGTAGCGGCGGAACTTGGATTTATGATTTTCTCATTTTGAAAATAAAAGAAATATTACATATTACGCTCCCCCCGCCCCTTCTCTCTCTCTCTTCACAAGGGGCGGCTAAATCAGGGCCAGACACAGGAAAATCGGGAAGCTATTGCTTGTTGGGAGTGGAGCTCATGGAGAAGCTCCCAGGAAGGGCTTCACTGTCTTTTTTTCACCGCTCCAGGAAATGAAATAAAAATGGCGTGACGTCATCATTATCATCTTTGTTGTCAGTATTATCATCATCACGTTTAGGCAGCAGATTATAGCGACTATTCTGACGGCATATGGAACAGAGGCAGTAAATATTCGTATTTATTTTGGCTGTTACTCGTTTCTCCAGAAGCAGCAGTGCTAGGCCAGGTGTTCAAAGGCACGTTCTATTTAGCTGTAAAACAGGTAAGCTTTTCTTAGTGAAAACAAGAGGTAGGTTTTATAAAGGTTTAACACGGAGATCAGGGGGTAGGCTTTATGAAGGTTTAACCGAGAGATCAAGAGGTAGGTTTAATAAAGGTTTATCACCGAGATCAAAGGGTAGGCTTAACTCCTCCCGGCCAATGACGAAAAATACGATTATGGTTGCCACGCGGCGCCGTCGTGTAAAAGGTGATGGAAAGGATTAAGTGAAGTTTTATCGGTATGGCCAGTAGTCTCGCGGTCATGGCTATTAATATCATGGCACCTCTGCTCTAGAGGCCGGCCATGTCATATATATACACATACTGGGACAAAATGCCTAAACAGGCTTAACCCAGGGGTTAAACTAAGACGCTGCTGGCGAGATTCTTTCATTGCAGCGCCTGGGGTGAAATTCTTTCCGGCCAATAAAGAAAAATGCGATTAGGGTTGCCGCGCAGCGCTGCTATGAAAAAGGTGATGGAAAGGATTCAGTGAAGTTTAATCGGTGTGGCCAGTAGTCTCGCGGTGATGGCTACTCATACCACGGCACCTCTGCTCTAGAGGCTGGCCACGTCCTATATACACACATACTGGGTCAATATGCCTAAACCAGCTTAACCCAGGGGTCAAACTTAATAGTGGCGAGGATTCAACCTCCTGGACAAAAGTTCCGTCCTGGTAGGGTAGCGGCCACGACCACAAAATGCTGAAGTTGGAGACACTGGACCAGTGCAGTTAAGATAGGCAACTACATCTCACCCGACAGGAATATATTCATATCGTCATGCGGAGGTTTTTCGATGAGAAAGTCCAACTCTGGACTGGATGGCAAACCACATTTCACCCGGCGGGGATATGCTATTATCCAAAACACGTCGAATTTTTCTGGCGAGGAAGTCCAAATATAGACTAAACTGGTGCAATGATTTTTCACGCAATGCCGCTTCTATGACCCACCGAGAATACAGGCCCAAGTCCCACAATGCTCTGAGCCTCCATCCTAAATGAGACTATCGCGAGAACCACAAGAGTGGGTTCAGTAGGATCACGGGGCGATCTTGATGGTAGAAGAAGAAGAAGAAGAAGGTAGGCTTTATGAAGGTTTAATACAGAGATCAGGAGGTAGATTTTACGAAGTTTTAACAAATGAAAATTTCAACATATATTTGTCACACATGTTTTGCTTCTTCTTCTTCTTCTTCTTCTGCTTCTCCTTCTTCTTCTTCTTCGTCTTCTTCTTCTGGGTTCAAGGTTGTTGTTCACTACAGATCCTGATCCCTGTCGACATGGCAAAGTCCGCAGTCCTCCCCAGATCCTGATAGGAGCCCCAAAGCTTTTGCTCCAAGCTTGTGTCCTCTGGCCAGGATATAGATTCTATGTACACAGAGATCATGGAATACGTTCCGTGAAGGTGTAACACAGAGATCAGGATATAGGTTCTATGTAGGTGTAACACAGAAATCATAGGATATGTTCTGTGCAGGTGTAACGCAGAGATCAGGATATATGTTCTATGTAGATAACACAAAGATCAGGATATAGGTTCTATGTAGGGATCAGTTTTATAAAGTTGTATCGCAGAGAGCAAGGGATCAGTTTTAAGAAGGTGTATCGCAGAGATCAAGGGATCAGTTTTATGAAGGTGTAACATAGAGATCAAGGGATCAGTTTTATGAAGGTGTATCGCTGAGATAAAGGGATCAGTTCTATGAAGGTGTAACACAGAGATAAAGGGATCAGTTTTATGAAGGTGTAAAGCAGAGAGCAAGGGATCAGTTCTATGATAGTTTAACAGACAGAAGTTCTAATTAGAAAAACAGGCCTGAAAGGGAGAGCATCATATTAGATTTCCTACAGAAAATTACAGTTCATATACCCAGATACATATACTTTCTTTGTGATCTGTTCTAAACATGAATTAGAATGTATTATATTCTGCTACTGTTATTCAAAATTATTAGAAGTTTTTGTGTCTCACGGGATGATAAGTTAGTGAATGTGATAAGAATTATGAGAGAGAAGGACTGGAAATTAACTTTTGTGTTGAAATGACGGTTTATTTCTTCGCTTGCATCAAGCATTCCGTCACGGATTAGAATGCTTCTAGTACTCTCTCTCTCTCTCTCTCTATATATATATATATATATATATATATATATATCTGAAACAAAAGCCATACCATTCATTCATTCATTTGCATGTCCCTTGCGGAACTTTGCCTCCCAAACAGCACTCCTGTAGGCCTCTCTGTTGTGAGCAAGATGGCCTGCTGCTGCGGCATCCATTTGCAGATCATCAACGATGTCTTGCAGCCATCTTCATTTTGGTCTTCCTCTTTTACTTTTTCCCATTATGTATCCTTCCAATATGGTCTTCTCTAAATTATCATGACGTTTAATGTGTCCAAAATATTTAAGTTTTCTCTCTTTAATCCTCTTTACTAGCCAGCCTTCCTCAATATTAAGCTCTTGTAGTATAGATATATTTGTTCTTTTTCGTGTCCACGATATTTGGAGAACTCTTCTGTAGCATTTACATTCAAAGGCATTTATGTGTTTCTCCGCTGTTTTGTTAAGTCTCACAGGCATTTGTTGCGATGGGAAAGATGCACGCCCTTAAAAATCTTATTTTTGTAGTTCTGTCTGCTCCTCTCCACAGATTCTTTATTTGTTTTACTTTCTGAACAGCGATAGATGTCCTCCTTTTACTTTCCCTCATTGTATCTCCATTATTAGTTAGTAGTGGTCCAAGATATTCAAAACTCTGCACAAAAATCATTGGAAGCAGCAGAAATATGGTTTATTAAAAGAATGTCCCCTGGACAGCAAAAATAACTAATGAAGAATGTATGAGAAGAGCTGGAGAGACAAAAAACCTTGTCAAAAAGATAAGAGAGAGACAATGTACTTTCATAGGACATGCAATGAGAAGAGGGGGCAATGAAAATATTATAACAACAGGAAAAATAGAAGGAAGAAGATAAAGAGGAAGACCAAGAGAAATGATACTGGACAGTCTAACGGGATGGTGTGAGAGGAGATCACCAACTGAACTGATGGCCTGCATGAAGGATCGGATACTCTGGAGAAGCATAATAGCCAACGCTAGTCGGCACGGCACATGATGATGATGATGATGATCTTTCCCATCGCAACATATGCCTGTGAGACCGGGACACTTAACAAAACAGCTGAGAAACACATAAATGCCTTTGAATATAAATGCTACAGAAGAGTTCTTCAAATATCATGGACACAAAAAAGAACAAATATATCCATACTACAAGAGCTTAATATTGAAGAAGGCTGGCTAGTAAAGAGGATTAAACAGAGAAAACCTTAATATTTTGGACACATTAAACGTCATGATAATCTAGAGAAGACCGTCTTGGAAGGGTAGATAATGGGAAAAAGAAAGAGAGAAAGACCAAGGCGAAGATGGCTGCAAGGCATCGTTGATGATCTGCAAATGGATGCATCAGCGACAAAGCATCTTGTTCACAACAGAGAGGGCTACAGGAGTGTTGTTTGGGAAGCAAAGTTCCGCAAGGGAGAGGCCTACAGGAGTGTTGTTTTGGGAAGCAAAGTTCCGCAAGGGAGAGGCCTACAAGAGTGCTGTTAGGGTGGCAAAGTTCCTCAAGGGAGAGGCCTACAAGAGAGCTGTTAGGGAGGTCTACAGGAGAGCTATTATGAAGGCAAAGTTCTGCAAGGGAGAGGCCTACAAGAGTGCTGTTAGGGAGGCACAGTTCCGCAAGGGAGAGGCCTACAAGAGCGCTGTTAGGGAGGCCTACAGGAGAGCTGTTGTGGAGGCAACGTTCCGCAAGGGAGAGGCCTACAAGAGAGCTGTTATGGAGGCAAAGTTCCGAGAGGGAGAGGCCTACAAGAGAGCTGTTAGGGAGGCAAAGTTCCGCAAGGGAGAGGCCTACAAGAGTGCTGTTGTGGAGGAAAAGTTCCGCAAGGAAGAGGCTTACAAGAGTGCTGTTAGGGAGGCACAGTTCCGCGAGGGAGAGGCCTACAAGAGAGCTGTTAGAGAGACAAATTTCCGAGAGGGAGAGGACTATAAGAGTGCTGTTAGGGAGGCAAAGTTCCGCAAGGGAGAGGCCTACAAGTGTGCTGTTAGGGTGGCAAAGTTATACAAGGGAAAGGCCTACAAGAGTGCTGTTAGGGAGGCACAGTTCCGCAAGGGAGAGGCCTACAAGAGAGCTGTTAGGGAGGCAAAGTTTCGCGAGGGAGAGGCCTACAAGAGTACTGTTACGGAGGCAAAGTTCCGCAAGGGAGATGCCTACAAGAGAGCTGTTAGGGAGGCACATTTCAGCAAGGGAGAGGTCTACAAGAGAGCTGTTAGGGAGGCACATTTCCTCAAGGGAGAGGTCTACAAGAGAGCTGTTAGGGAGGCACAGTTCCGCAAGGGAGAGGCCTATAAGAGAGCTGTTAGGGAGGTAAAGTTCCGCGAGGGACATGGAAATAAATGACAAGGGGATGAAGACGCTGTCCAATTTGACAACCAGCGACCCATAGCTGACCAAGACCCTGTCCCACTTCTCCATTAGGACACCCGGTAACAGGCCTAGCCTGGCTAACGGGGCAGGGATCACCATAGTCCCCATGGTGGATGAGTCTGCTATAGAAGCATTGCACGCCCCCTGCTTTTTCGCTGTACTTCGGGATTGAAAAAAATAGCCGCCATAACCCGCTCCCACGCCGATACGATGCTGTGCCTCAACATCTCTACAGCATCGGCTGGAAAGGACACCAGTCAGAGTCGCAGGGAGATAGTACAAGTACGAAATCTAACTACAGCTTCTATCTTAGCTTTTATTTTAGTTCTTCTGCAGACCAACACTACATCTTTCACACAGCCTAGACTACATCAAGCAAAAGTAAGAAACTTCTGGCTCACTCTGAACATCCATCTCACAACAGCTCAGATATCTACACCTCTCTCTCTCTCTCTCTCTCTCTATCTCTCTCTCACACACACACACTCACACAAATACGGCTGTTCATCTCAAGTTTTCAGCATTACCCTAGAGCCTCTCTTATAAGGGGCTGAGGTCTGGCCATGTCCTTTGCAAGAAAAATAATATTTTTCCTTAATTTCCTGCTTGTTGCGCAGGATTGTACGTGTTGTATATATCTCTTTGGTAAGACCTCAACCACACATCTCTGTGTGCCTTTATTCAATCACAGATCTTGCAGCAAATGTATAACTATTAACGATTTCACTGAAATAATTGTTTAAATGTAAAGCAGAGACCAACACAGAAATTTGATGCGCAATTTGCAACTTGAACGGAAACTGCAGTACAGAGTGTGTGACTATGAGTATTATATAACTAGATATACGAGAGAAAAAAACCTGGTCAACGTTCATAACCCTGCGAGGACCTAGTTAGAAGGAGCACACAGCTGTAAAGTTTTGTCTTACGCCTTATCCATATAAAAACACGCCACGGGGCGGAAAAGTGGGCAGATAATGGAAGGCTGGTGACTAAAACATTGTTAAGAGTTCTTAGAGTTAAAATGCACGTCCAGGCACAAGGCAGTCTTTTAACCCTTTGTCATCCAATTCTAGTTTATCTGAATTCTGATTTTACTGTTTTATTTTTCATCATCATCACCATCATCATCACCATCATCATCGCCATTTTGATTGATTTTGAAAGCTGAAGAATGAGCTTTAAAATAACTTACCAGAATTTATTTTTCCTGCCTGTAATTAACACAAAGATTTTTGAAATAGTTATTTGCTAAAAAAAAAATTACATTAACGCAGAACTGAAATGTCCTGACTGGTTTATTTTGCAAAGTGGGATATTGTATTTCCTGTCACGTGGTACTGAACTGATTCGCCTTTTAAATTAACCCTGTTTCATTTGTAGACTGTGACAAATGCTGAATGACTGTGACTGAGTGAAAGCTGTATGATGAAGGGCAGAATGTTAGGCGGGCCTGCGTGCCCAATTCTTATTCATTCATTCATTTATCCATTTGCATGTCCCTTGCGGAATTTCGCCTCCCTAACAGCACTCCTGTAGGCCTCTTGTTGTAAGCAAGATGCCCTGCTGCTGATGCATCCATTTGCAGATCATCAATGATGCCTTGCAGCCATCTTCGCCTTGGTCTTCCTCTCTTTCTTTTTCCCATTATCTACCCTTCCAAGACGGTCTTCTCTATATTATCATAGGTTTAATGTGTCTAAAATATTGAGGTTTTCTCTGTTTAATCCTCTTTACTAGCCAGCCCTCTTCAATATTAAGCTCTTGTAGTATGGATATATTTGTTCTTTTTTGTGCCCGTGATGTTTGAAGAACTCTTCTGCAGCATTTACATTCAAAGGCATTTATGTATTTCTCAGCTGCCAAGTTCTTAACCCTTTGAAAATAAAGCATGTTCGTTCGTTCGTTCTTTCATTCGTTCGACAACATCAAGAGATGGAAAAGATTAATTTTTGTCTGGTGAAAAAGCGGAAGAAATGGACAGAGCCAACTAAGTAACGAACGAGACAAAGTTGGATATTCACTGCAGCCAGCTTCCTCTGATGAGACTCTCGAACTGATGACAAGCATTTTCCTTTTGTTAAGATGATCCGCAGGCTCCATTTTTTTGTTTAATACCCTCTGAACCAGTAACTTTGAAAAGTTTCAGAACCGCTCTGTTGCTTACTAGAAAAACTAACTGAACCAATTTAATCCATTAGTTCATTTTCCCAATATCTTTCAGATGCTTCCTGTTACAGCAGGAATGTAGGGAAGGTGAAACAACTGAAGTATTCTAACTGCACACTACAGCATGACGTCACTATTTGTGATTGAGTAGGTAACGGTTAATTTTAATGGTGACATTAAATCTAACACTAATACTACTTCTAATGTGATCACCAGCAACAATTTTTAACATTAAATCTAACATTATTTCTAACATTAATTGTAACACTAACTCTACCACTAATTTCACATAAATTTAGAACAATACTTTTAATGTTAATTGAATTTCAAAAGCTAACTGTAGCAGTAATTATAATGCCAGTTGTAACAGCATTTATAACGCTAATCCCAATACTTCTTCTAGCGTTAGTACTAACGCTATTTGAAACCCAAATGTTAATACTACTTCAGAAGCTAAATGCTAACACTACTTCAGAAACTATATGCAAACACTACTTCAAAAACTAAATATTAACACTATTTCAAAAGCTGAATGCTAACAATACTTTAAAAAATAGATCTTAACACTACTTCAGAAGCTAAATCCTAACACTACTTCAAAAGCTTAATCCTAGTACTACTTCAAAAGCTTAATCTTAACAGTATTTCAGAAGCTACATCCTATTACTCCTAACACTACTTCAAAAGCTTAATCCTAATACTACTTCAAAAACTTAATCCTAACACTACTTCAGAAGCTAAACCTAACACTACTTCAGAAGATAAATCCTAACGCTACTTCAGAATCTAAATCCTAACACTACTTAAAAAACTAAATCCTAATACTACTTCAGAAGCTAAATCCTAACACTATTTCAAAAGCTAAATCCTATTCCCCCCCCCCCCGCCCACCCCCCCCCATTTCAAAAGCTTAATCTTAATATTACTTCAAAAGCTAAATCCTAACACTACTTCAAAACCTAAATCCTAATATACTTCAGAAGCTAAATCCTAACACTATTTCAAAAGCTAAATCCTATCACTCCCCCCCCCCCAACCCCCCATTTCAAAAGCTTAATCTTAATATTACTTCAAAAGCTAAATCCTAACACTACTTCAAAACCTAAATCCTAATATACTTCAGAAGCTAAATCCTAACATTACTTCAAAAGGTGAACTAATACTGCTTCAAAAGCTAAATCCTAACAGTACTTCAAAAACTAAATCCTAACACTACTTCAAACGCTAAACTTAAAACTGTCTCAAAAGCTAATATATTTCTAAATCTAAAATTACCTCTCTTTCCTTCGTTTGCTCATTTTTGCTCGTTCCTTGACTTGCCAAAACTTTCATTTCTATCTAGTATTATTCTTCCAGTTCAACGAAATACTGAATCATGACACTAGTTACCTTTGTCAGTTCTGTTCTATCCTATATTTTATTTTGTCTTTGAAAACGAAGATATTTCACCTGGTTTGTATCAGGATTTAAATCTCCTATTTCAAAGTCAACAAGTTGCTTGTTTGGAACCTTCGTCGTTGATCTGAAAACTTACATGAGTCACGTGACCTCATCTACTTTACTGGCTAATTTGATATCCCACTGACTTCATTTGACCCTTTCACATCTGATTTGCCACGAAGATCGGCAAATAGCCGATGTCTACGAGAACACTTTTTGTGTCCGTAGACGGAGCGTGCAAGAATAATCTAACATTGGTTTTTTTCTCTCTCTCTCTCTTTTCAGTAAAAGAGAAAATATGACAGAAATGCATAAAAATTACAGCTTTCAAGCTCCAATGTTACATCAAACAAACAGCACAGTTTTCTAGAGTTCAGTGTTAGATCAAACAAACGGTACAATTTTCTAGTGTTCACATGTTAGATCAGACAAACGGTACAGCTTTCCAGTGTTCAACAGTAGATAAGACACTGCAGCTTTCCAGTGTTCAACAGTAGATAAGACACTACAGCTTTCCAGTGTTCAACAGCAGATAAGACACTACAGCTTTCCAGTGTTCAACAGCAGATAAGACACTACAGCTTTCCAGTGTTCAACAGCAGATAAGACACTACAGCTTTCCAGTGTTCAACAGTAGATAAGACACTGCAGCTTTCCAATGTTCAACAGCAGATAAGACACTACAGCTTTCCAGTATTCAACAGCAGATAAGACACTACAGCTTTCCAATCTTCAACAGTAGATAAGACACCACAGATTTCCATTGTTCTACAATAGATAAGACACCACAGATTTCAGTTGTTATACAGTAGATAAAACACTACAGCTTTCCACTGTTCAATATTAGATCAGACAAACAGTACAGCTTTCTAATGTTCAGCTTTAGATCGGGTGCAGAATTAGACTAAAAAATGACGAACTGTTTAGACATTTTGAATGGAAGCACATGCTGACATCAAATTGTGCCCACAGTTTTCATGTACAGCTACATCCTAACATTACTTCAGAAGCTAAATCCTGACACTACTTCAGAAGCTAAATCCTGACACTACTTCAGAAGCTAAATCCTAACGCTACTTCAGAAGCTAAATCCTAACACTACTTCAGAAGCTAAATCCTAACACTACTTCAGAAGCTAAATCCTAACACTACTTCAGAAGCTAAATCCTAACACTACTTCAGAAGCTACATCCTAACATTACTTCAGAAGCTAAATCCTGACATTACTTCAGAAGCTAAATCCTGACACTACTTCAGAAGCTAAATCCTGACACTACTTCAGACGCTAAATCATAACACTACTTCAGAAGCTAAATCCTGACACTACTTCAGAAGCTAAATCCTGACACTACTTCAGAAGCTAAATCCTAACACTACTTCAGAAGCTAAATCCTGACACTACTTCAGAAGCTAAATCCAAACACTATTTCAGAAGCTAGATCCTAACGCTACTTCAGACGCTAAATCATAACACTACTTCAGAAGCTAAATCCTAACACTACTTCAGAAGCTAAATCCTAACACTACTTCAGAAGCTAAATCCTAACACTACTTCAGAAGCTAAATCCTAACACTACTTCAGAAGCTAAATCCTAACACTACTTCAGAAGCTAAATCCTAACACTACTTCAGAAGCTAAATCATAACACTAGTTCAGAAGCTAAATTATAACAGTACTTCAAAAACGAAAACTAACACTCCCTTCAAGAGCTAAATTCTACCCCTACTTCAGAAGATAAATCCTAACACTACATCATGATGATATTTTTAATGATGACTGATGTTGTTTTTATTTATAATAGATGATATTTTCAATGATAGCTGATATTTTAATGATAGATAATGTGTGTTATTAATAATAATTTCTGATGTTTTTAACATGAAACTTGACGATGTTTTTAAAGAAGCATAATGCTGTTCGTTCTTAATGATAGTTGATAAGTTTGCTGTTAATGGTAGTTGATGATGATTTTAATGATAATTGATGATGTTATAATGATTAATAATATTCTAAATGATAGGCCCAAAACCATAGAAAACAAGTTGAATTCTTTCCAGACTAAATGTTTACGAAGAATTAGACAAATATTTTGGCCAAACACCATAAGAAATAGCATCTTATTTGCAGAAATGCAGATGAAGCCACTGACAACAATTATTGAGAAAAGACGCTGTTGATGGTTGGGACATGTGCTCCGAATGACTGACAACTCACTACCAAAAATAGCACTAAGATGGACACCACAGGGGAACAGAAGTAAAGGTAGACCAAAAGAAACATGGAAAAGAACAACAGAGAGGATGTTGAGCAATAAAGGGCTCACCTGGGCAAGAGCAGAAAAAAAAGGCAAAGGACAGGTATTTGTGTAAAATCCTTGCAGAAGCCCCATGTGCCCTCGGAACTTAAGGTTCAGAGAGAGAGAGAGAGAGAGAGAGAGAGAGAGAGAGAGAGAAAGAAATGATAGGCCAAAATATCATTCATGGCAGATAATGATCGCGAGGTCATGAATTTCATCTTTTTTTTCAACCAATACCTCCAGGAGAACTACAGTTTCTCATTTATTTCCACGACAGCAAGGTCCAAATTGATCTTTAAATTATTCGAAAGATCTCCTGTTTCTAATTATGATTTGCTCCCTTTATTTTTTCGCATGGCCTTTCTTGACGCCAACAGAAGTGGTCGGGGTGTGTTGTCTATATCAGTGGAAGGAGGGGGTGTGAAGACGCCCGATAAGGTAATCAGCGACCCATAGCTGATATGCCAGTGTCAAGGTTAACTACTCATAGCTGATATGCCAGTGTCAAGGTTAACTACTCATAGCTGATATGCCAGTGTCAAGGTTAACTACTCATAGCTGATATGCCAGTGTCAAGGTTAACTACTCATAGCTGATATGCTAGTGTCAAGGTTAACTACTCATAGCTGATATGCCAGTGTCAAGGTTAACTACTCATAGCTGATATGCCAGTGTCAAGGTTAACTACTCATAGCTGATATGCCAGCTTCAGGGTTAGCGACCCATAACTGACCAAGACCCTATCCCACCTCCCCGTGGTATCCCCAGTAACAGGCCTAGCCCGGCTAACGGGACAGGGATCGCCATAGTCCCCATGGTGGTGGAGTCTGCTAAAGAGGCATTGCACATCCCTGCTTTTTAGCTGTACTCTGGGACTGAAAAAGTAGCCACCATAACCCGCTCCCACGCCGATACGATGCTGTGCCTCAACATCTCTACATCATCGGCTGCAAAAAAAACAAGAGCTCACAGTTACAGTTAGTTCGTATAAGTACAACTGACGCCAACATGTACGTATATATTTCCTGGGAAGTTTACGTATACGTATCATTTAAAAGGTCTGTGTCAGAGTGACACTGCTCTCCCTTATTCTCAGATGCAGTGAAAATTATTGGAAGAGGAGAGACGGTCTGGGAAGAATATTGTAATAACAGAAATGTTATAGTTCAAAAGAGTTCGCATAGCTTTAATAAAAAAAAATTATTATTATTTCTTCTCCCATCATTTTTGTCTGGCTACAACTAGTAATAATAAAGTCCTGTTTGGTATTTCGCAAAAATCTAATTTCTACAGATAGGAAACAACGAGAGTTCGGCACGGTAAAGTAACAGAACACAGTGTTGTATTGTTGGACCTCGAAAACATAGACAATGGAGGAACAATAAGGAAGAAATATAAGGACAGAGACAATGGAGGAACAATAAGGAAGAAATATAAGGACAGAGACAATGGAGGAATTAATAAGGAAGAAATATAAGGACAAAGACAATGGAGGAATTAATAAGGAAGAAATATAAGGACAGAGACAATGGAGGAATTAATAAGGAAGAAATATAAAGACAAAGATAATGGAGGAATTAATAAGGAAGAAATATAAGGACAAAGACAATGGAGGAACTAATAAGGAAGGAATATAAGGACAAAGACAATGGAGGAATTAATAAGGAAGAAATATAAGGACAAAGACAATGGAGGAATTAATAAGGAAGAAATATAAGGACAGAGACAATGGAGGAATTAATAAGGAAGAAATATAAAGACAAAGATAATGGAGGAATTAATAAGGAAGAAATATAAGGACAAAGACAATGGAGGAACTAATAAGGAAGGAATATAAGGACAAAGACAATGGAGGAATTAATAAGGAAGAAATATAAGGACAAAGACAATGGAGGAATTAATAAGGAAGAAATATAAGGACAAAGACAATGGAGGAATTGACAAGAAAGAAATATAAGGACAAAGACAACGGAGGATTTAACAATAAAGAAATATAAGGACCGAGACAATGGAGGAATTAATAAGGAAGAAATATAAGGACAGAGACAATGGAGGAATTAATAAGGAAGAATTATAAAGACAAATATAATGAAGGAGTTTATAATGAAGAAATATAATGACAAAGAAAATGAAAGAAGTAATAAGGAAGAAATATAAGGACAAAGACAGTGGAAGAATTAATAAGGAAGAAATAATCTTCTTTGGAGAAACAACGAAATTTCAAGAAATTAGAAATTATTTAACTTTGAGAACAGATAGGATTGATAGGGCGTAGAGTTATGAGTCATAAATTGGACAGAATGTGACAATTTCTCACTCTATATATTCACTTCTTTTTCAAACTAGAAAAACTGACAAAAATCTACGAAACTACAAAATCTTTCAAAAAAGGGCCCACTACTGCTGTTCCAGACAGTAAAACTCCCCCTCTTCTTCAGATAATTGGCTCCTTTTTCTTGCCTCTTCAAACAAAACGTCTTCCATGGAACACAAATCTGACTAGACGCCATGATACACCACTAGGCTTTGCTTAGTGAAAATCATCTCGTTTCCAAGGTGACCAAGTGAATTTTAAAAATGTTTTTTTCTTCTTTTTTTCGTGAATAGTCGGGCGCTATCGTAACCGTTACCGCTAACAGAATAACCACAATTTTCTATCGCTACCGCCAACTTGCAATATGTATGGCTTGTAATCACTGCAGACGCATTCGTCGCAAACACAAGCGGGTGGTAATCGATACACTTTCCAAAATTGTTTGCTATTCTTTGACTCTCCGTGTTTTTTTTTTTTTTCGTAATATACTTTCAGCTTTCCTCCCTCGGTTTATTTACAAGTTAACAAACTGTCAGGGGAACAGAGATAAGACATGTTTGTGTGTCTATTTATTCGTCTGCTTACAAAATCGTTGCATTTGTAGAGAAATGTAAACTATGATTTCTTCGAGTAAATTTGTCTATTCGCTCGCCGTCTGTTGTTAAGAAGGAGTTACACCTACGCGATAAAGTGAAAACAAAAATGCTAAGGAAAAACTAAATAATTATTTTTCTTTAAAGAAACCACGGACACTGCAAACTCTGTGGTTAGAAATGGTTATACAAACTCATGAAAATAACATTTTCAGTTTTTCACTCTCGAAAACAGATGAAATCACAAAAGGTAGGAGATAACGAGAAAGAAAATTATTCCTTCGATAACCCACTGCATCATAAAGATCTTTACAAAAATTATCTTCAACACGGGCGTCGTTAAGGAAGCTTAACATGTCTGCCAGCCCAAAAGCTACAGCAAACACTTCTGAAACACTACAGTACGAGGACGTACTGAGAGCCAAAAGTCTAGCGTTTCTCTAAGTTTGCAGTGCTTAACTGGCACGCTGGGCCGGTAACGACTTCCTGCGAGGTCTGAATTTTTGTAATGAGATAATCGTGATAATATGTGTGAAATGCAGTTCTTGGTACAGGATTTAGAAGTTATGTATCTGCGAAAGAGATGATCAGTTAGAGAGAGACAGAGAGAGAGAGAGAGAGAGAAGTGAAGAAGTAGGCAGGAGCTGTACCCAGGGCTGATGCCATCTTAAGACCAAACAAGCAGCAAATTTCACCATAAGAAATGATTCGGCATGTGCAAAAAATATTTTTGCATAAGCGATAACCTAAATAATGTGAGCGATGACATAAAAAATAATGAAAACGAAAACAAATGACAAATTTATGAACGGTGCATAAAAATATGCGAGTGAGCTCAGCTTAGAGGGAACATTGCTAGGCGTTGGCCTTATGCTCAGATCTCTGAGAGACACAGCACTGACCTTTGAAAAGCACAGTTCTATACAGATTTGTTAATCGTACCGAAGCCCAGAGTTTCACAAAAGCACTTCGTCTGAAGGATCAGTTCATACTACGACCTTAAAGCTATCGTCAGTTTATGCAGGCAGGGACAAATCTTCTTTGTTTTTCGCTCAGACATCCACGCGAATCTCTCTCACAAATGCGGCAGTTCGTCTGTGGTCTTCCGCACCACCGAAGAGCTTCCCCTGTAGGGAACTGGTCAGGTCCTTTGTCTCAGAGGACTGTGTAGCTGGCATCCCCGGAGGATATGTTGTGATGTCAATGGCTCTTTCCCCGCAAGAACATTGGTCTGATGAACCCACTTTCAGCTTGTGGCACACGTGTGCAATCAGACTGCCTTAGTTGGAAGATCACAATTTGGTCGTTTCTTCAGAGTTTACAGTATTTCGTCATTTATGTTTTGTTTTTGTGTGGATTTTGTTTCAACCATGTCTTTTGACGTACAGAGTGTAGTCTGGCTTTTGTTTACTTGTAAGCGAGAGGGATCCTAAACTAGGGGCATCATACTAGACTGTTAGTATCAGTGATACACCAAGTCCTAGACTAGGGGCATCAAACTGGACTGTTAGTATCAGTGGTATACAAGTCCTAGACTAGGGGCATCAAACTGGACTGTTAGTATCAGTGGTATACCAAGTCCTAGACTAGGGGCATCAAACTGGACTGTTAGTATCAGTGGTATACCAAGTCCTAGACTAGGGGCATCAAACTGGACTGTTAGTATCAGTGGTATACCAAGTCCTAAACTAGGGGCATCGTACTGGACTGTTAGTATCAGTGATATACCAAGTCCTAGACTAGGGGCATCATACTGGACTGTTAGTATCAGTGGTATACCAAGTCCTAAACTAGGGGCATCATAATGGACTGTTATCAGTGATATCTTATCTCATATCTTATATCCTTCCTGTGCCGTTAAACGTCACATAGGGCTCGCAAAGTAGTTCGCCAATTTTTCCTGTCTTCGGTGAGTCTTTCAACCTCATCAAAGGATTTTATGCCTGTTAATTTGGCCTCTCTTAACAATGTCCTCTTCAGAGTTTCACGCGGTCTGCCTCTTTTTCTTTGGCCTGTTGTGTTCCACTTGATAGCTTGTTTTGGGATTCTCTGATCATTTCTTCTCATCAAGTGACCAACATATGTCCATCTCCTTTTCCTGATCACCCATGAGACTAGTTGTTGTTCAGTCATGTGTCTTATCTCTGCATTGTTCTTGAATTCGTTCCACTTGATGCCGAGCATTTTCCTTAGGCATTTGTTTTCAAAAGAGTCTAATTTCTTGTCTGTTTCTTTAGATGTTTTCCAGCTTTTGCATGCATAAATGAGGGTGGATATTACATTTGAATTGAATAGTCTTAACTTGGCTTTTCTGCTTATAACTTTTGAATTCCATATGTTCTCAAGATTCTTGAAGATTGATGCTGCTTTTGAAATTCTGATCCTAACTTCCTTTCTAGTGTCACCATCCCGGTCTATGTAGCTGCCAAAGTATGCAAATTGATTGACTTCTTAAATATCTGTCCCTTCTATGTGTATTTTTCCATTTTGATTAAAGAGAATTTTCATTATTTTTGTTTTGTCTTTGTTAATTTCAAGTCCTATTTTGCTAGCCAGTGAAGATAGGCTATCTTTTTTTTTCTTGCATGGAGTTCACATTACTACTGATAAGAGTTGTGTCATCAGCAAAATCAAGATCTTCTAGTTGGGTCCCATGTACCCAGTCGATACCTGTGTTACCTGTGCATCATTTTTTCATTATGAAGTCTATTGTAATATCAGTGATATACCAAGTCCTAAACTAGGGGCATCGTACCTTTGAAAGTGAGGCCTGGGCTACCACAAGGTCAACCAAAAGCAATGTCCCCTAAAAGGGAAACCCGACCAGACACCAACGTTCCCTATAAAGGAAGGCAAGCTAGGTAGCAATATTCCCTATAAAGGAAGGCAAAATAGGTAGCAATATTCCTATAAAGGAAGACAGCTAGGTACCAATGTTTCCTATAATGGAAGACAAACTAGGTAGCAATGTTTCCTTAAAAAAAGAAGATAAACTAGGTAGCAATGTTTCCTGTACTGGAAGATAAAATAGGTAGCAATATTTTCTATCATGGAAGACAAACTATGTAGAAATGTTTCCTAAAAAAGGAAGACAAACTAGGTACCAACGTTTCCTATAAAGGAAGGCAAACTAGGCAGCAATGTTTCCTATAATGGAAGGCAATGTTTCCCTAGAAAGGAAGGCAAACTAGCTAGTAATGTTGTTCCCTGTAATGGAATGAAAACTAGACAGCAATGTTTCCTATAAGGGAAGTCACAAGTGAATGTCCTACGTGAGAAAGACAGTTTGCTGCGACCTTTCACTTTCTGTGCATTTTTGTCTGTTCCTTCAATTCGCGGTAATTATGTACCCCCCACTGCAGTCTCTTCTTACTGTTTTCTTGTTGTTAGACATACATAAGCCTTTGTTTAGTAAATCAAAATTAATTATCTCATATTTCAAAGCATCTGTAAGACTGCGACTCTTAATAATCTAGATGCTTTTTTTTTCTTTTATAGCGCTATAGAAATACGTGAAGAAAATTGATTTTGATCAAATGATGGAACAGCTGAATGAAAAAAAATATCAGAAAAATCAATATCCTGTAGAAACGTAGATATACGCAATTTGTAGGTTTTAATTTGTTGACGGTAAGAGTTATATGAATAAAAAAAATGAGTTTTAGTTATTTTTATTCATTTCATTCTTAAATTTCATGTTTCTAATGAGTACGTGAAATCACTCCTGATACATTATATATCGCATGGTAGGCGGGGGTGACTATCCGAAACTTCCGCAGCATTGCATGTTCAGCGGCAACATTTCTGTCAATCAAACAAACAAACAAAAAAATCAAGGATGGATGGATAGAATGAACACATGAATAGTCCTGCAGCGAAGACGAATTTTCTGCAGATGTATTCCGAAATCAGTGGCCATTAACTCTGTGTGCGATTTGAATTTTAAATATTCTGGAAAACAAACTAAAAATTTGATGTAACCGCACGGGGCTCTGTACTGCGGAAACTCTATCTCATATTCTGGGATTAATTAAGAGAAATATAACGAAAGATCTCAGTATTTTTTTCATATAAACGACAAATATTCCTGCAGGCATCGATCAGTTCTATAAAACTGTCACAAAGCTGTAAAGAGAAAAGTAAATAATCAATTTATATTGTTGTCATCTCGCCATAAACACCCACCAATTATCGAAACGAGGCTCTGGCCCAGTCCGGTTTGCGAGAGAGAGAGAGAGAGAGAGAGAGAGGGAGAGAGAGAGAATCGGTGTTTACTTTTTCGACTAAACAAAAATCAACTGAAGTTTGCCAATATTTGTAATGTCTTAATATCCCGCGTCTGTTTATGATTAAAATTAATGAGCGGGGACACGACTTAGATTCGGGGGAATGAAAGAAACTGGGATGAAAATTAACGAATAACAGAGGAAAAAGAGAGAAATAGATCCGAATACTTGATGACAGGCAGATAGACAGACAGACAGACAGACAGACAGACAGACAGACAGACAGATAGATAGATAGATAGATAGATAGATAGATAGATAGATAGATAGATAGATAGACAGACAGACTGATAGATAGATAGATAGATAGATAGATAGATAGATAGATAGATATATAGACAGACAGACAGACAGATAGATAGATAGATAGATAGATAGATAGATAGATAGATAGATAGATAGATAGATAGATAGATAGATAGATACTTGTTTTGTTCAAAGATGACTATGCCGTTCTAGGATTGTTGTTTTATTTTCTCTTCATATCACCCTACGTCTAGGCGCGCGCGCACACACACAAGCATACACGCACGATTTGTTGTTAACTGTGCATGTAATTTCGGCTTTGGCACTCTTCTTGCTGAAATGCACTGGCACCCTCCAAGCAAACACTGGCCTAGAGCTCTGGTAATAATTGGGATATCGTTAGCTAGCTCGGGAACTTTATTCAAATCTAGCAAACATTAGGCATTATCAGTCATCACTTCCCTTCCCAACCGTAACCCCTCCCCCCACCCCACCACCCCTATCCTTTCACTCAGATAGCATAAGACTTTTGGTTTTTTTTGTCGTTTTGTTCAACAATCATATACGAACACTGTGCACATACCAAA
The DNA here is from genome assembly GCA_009760885.1 of Achatina immaculata. Classification (NCBI taxonomy): domain Eukaryota; kingdom Metazoa; phylum Mollusca; class Gastropoda; order Stylommatophora; family Achatinidae; genus Lissachatina; species Lissachatina immaculata. The sequence goes on along the minus strand of CM019706.1, from coordinate 28,730,086 downwards.
GAAAGAAAGAAACAAACAAACAAAAACAAACAATAAAAGAAAGAAGCAAACAAACAAGTAAAAGAAAGAAACCAATAAACAAACAAACAAACAAACAGTGTCAGTGCTTAAAAGATCTACATCTGCCCAAACCTAGATGCGATATATTCAAGAAAAGCCTTGCTTGCTCTGCTGATCACATCTTGAACGACCTCCTATTCTACTGTGTTGTGTATGTTAAGTGCAAAGGTACCCATAATGAAGGGCAACCGACTCCTTCAGATCATCAGAGGAAGTACCCCCCCCCCCCCCGCAGGACAAGTGTTTCGGCCCTATTAAACTCCTGACATACAAATGGTGGGGGGAGTGTTGGCCCCCTGGGCCATGACTCCAGTGGGTCTTGTGAGTTATTACTAATTATTATTATTATTACTATTACTATTATTATGTCCAAAAAATAGGTGTTTACTTTCTCGACTAAACAAAAATCAACTGAAGTTTGCAAATATTATGTCTTAATATCCCGCGTCTGTTTATGATTAAAATTAATGAGTGGGGAAACGACTTAGATTCGGGGGAATGAAAGAAACTTGGATGAAAATAACGGAGAATAGGAGAAAAAGAAGAGAAATAGATCCTGGAATTGAACCCACGATCGTCCGCTTGCCACTGCATTTGGAAGTGCATCTTAGCCATTCAGCCAGCGGAGGACGGGTGTTAGACGTGACAAATTAAATTATTTAAGTTCTTAATGCTTGTTTCGCATGCGCCACAGCTAGCATGAGGCCTTTTCTGCTGTTTCTGAAAGACTATTAATCACATCTTGACGACCCCTCTGTTCCACAATGAAGTGTATGTTAAGTCCGAAGGTAGAGGAAACTATGTTATGCTACAGATGCACCCAGGGGGATATGGTGTTAGTGCCCATATTTTCCTTGACCTGTCAGCACACTAGAGGGTGATGTGGTCAGCATCACGCCTGGCCGCCTTTCATTCCCCAACTCCAGAAGAAGCCGGGGTACGCATTTCTACAGCCTGAGTGGCTGGAGGGCCAACCACCGACCCTCGCCATTAGAGACTAGTGCTCTAACCAGTTTGCCACTCAAAATATCTGTCTGAGATATGAAATATCTCTTCATATATCAGGAGGAGAAACAGTAGGTCCAGTGTCTCCTTATAACCGCTTTGCAGCGAACTACAAAAGGAAAAGCAATTTCCTGTTCTGGTAGAACATGCTGGTGACACAGCTTCGTGCCAAAACCTTGAACGATCGATCTAAACAGAAACCTCGGTTACACCCCAGCAAGTTTCGGAAGTAGAAAGTGCAAGAACATGACAGAGCTAGAAAGAAAACTGCGTCCACAAACGTCAGCTTGGCATTAGATACAAAAAGCTGGTAATCCAATAATCCCAATTAATTTCGTTTTGCGCCGTATCTTTTATCATTTACATTTATCACCAAAGCAGTTCGGCAGGACCCGCTATGAATGAATAACACGTGAAATGAATGTCATATAACTTAGTAGAACAAAACATCCCAAAGATCTGCTGACACCAGGCATAAAAACATCCCCCCCCCCACACACACACACTTTATATGGTGAACTCAAACGACCTTCCGTGCTAGCAAGAAACACCAGTTTTGAAAGGGCAATAACTAAAAAAACTGTTTCCAGAGGGTGGCTGTCATATATGTACAGTATATTTTCATTTTCAAAGGGTTAAGAATTCGGCACATAAGCCCATCTCACATTCTGCCCTTGATCTCCCTCATTTCATTCAGTCACAGACCGTCAACTTTAACACAGTGGTTCTCAACCT